>OY882867.1:70580516-70793016 GCA_963693515.1 Pipistrellus nathusii | reverse complement strand
ATGGGTTCCTCCATCATCATCTGGAAGCAGGCTGGCAAGGTTGATGGCCAGAGTCTTATGAATCCAGACACAGGGCTGGTCCAGGAGAAAAGCTTAGCTCCTGGCCCAGAGTCTGCTTATCTGCCTCCTTCACCAGCAGTGCTGTGGTGGCCACTGCCTGGAAGCACGCTGGCCACCCTCTTAGATAGGCAACAGGTCTCTTCCAGCGACCTAGAGTCTGAGTGAGAACCCCTTTGGCAATGCCTCTTACCTCACTCACGTAGAGGTGGAAGGGCTTCGCGACATCTGGCAAGGCTAGGGCAGCTTCTGAGATGAGAGCCTTCTTTAGCTACTCAAAGGCCCGTTGTTCCACTTTGGACCATTTCAACAGCTGCATTCCCCCAGTACGTGCTCCTTCCGAGGACCACAGTCCTTCTTGATGTCCAAGGAAAACAGGCAGTTTGCCCGGTGGCTTCCTGGGCTGATGTACGAGTCCTATTGGCTCTCTCAAGACTAAATAGGGAGCCCCAATGCCCATCAGGAAACTAACAGGCTTGCCTCTCCTAGCTAACCTGTCAGGATATTCTATTTATAACTTTTATAAAAATTTTATCTTCCAAAAATACATAACCATGCCTCAAATTTTAAAGAAAAGGCAAGGGAGGAGGGAGCAGGTCCAGTACCTGTTCCCAGGCCTCCAGCCGCTTGAAATTTAAAATGCCACATTTTCCCTACAGATATAGATCTATCTGCATTTCTAAGCTGCCTCTACTCCCCCCCCTAACCCCCCCCCCCGCAGAACATCGGTGAAAATTGTCCAAGCAGTCACGGGGGGTTAAATTATACAAATAATTGTTTTAACACAATTCTAAATAAATTATAAACCTTTGTGATGAAGTCTACTTAAATCTATAAAGTAGACACACATGACTGAAACCAAAAATGATTCTCAAAGTTTAAACAAAATACAAAATGCAGGTACAAGCCCAAATTCAAAGTTACAATGCAAAGCAAAACAAAACAGATCAAATATAAAAGTTTCATATGTTACATTAAACATTACTTCAGAAAAACTGACTTCAAAAAATACTGCGTACTGCTTATTCTTAATACATGTTATACAGTTTAGCCTGCCATATTCTAGGCATTTAGTTACTGCAATTAACTTTTCCTAATTCAATTTATACTTTGAACTTTTAAAGCTGGCAAGTCAAATATATTTGGCATTTTTTTAGATTAATAACTTTACATTTATAATACATCCTCCTTACTTAGTGTAAAGTTTCAGCAACAGATCTGGTCACACATTTTTTCAGATCTCAAAATTTTTTCTGAAGTTCAAACAAAGCACTGAATAATCTCTTTGCAGGAGAGCTAATAGTCTTGCACTCTCAGGCCTCCCCTAGACCTCTCAGCACCAGAGGCAATTTACTAAGATTCAAGACAATGTCAGAAAAAAGAATGAATTTTGTTCATAGGTCAATCACAATTCATACTTAAGTAGCTATATGACTCTGCTTAGCTGATACCAATGACAAAGACTAACCATTGTAAACAAGGCCATCTGGGCAGCTTCACCACAGAATCACCTGCCACTCCCTGCAGATCACTGGAGTAGCATTCAAATGCAAATGAACACATTCTTTAGCTGAAGACTCCCAGCTATTACCATCTAGTTTCAGCCTCCTGGCAGAGAATTTCAAAAGCTGCCTACAATGACTTGGGAAACTAGTTTTAATTTATCTCCCAGTTAATTTCCACCATTTTTAAAGTTCATTCTATACACAGAAAAGTTTTAAGCACAGCCCAAAACTATGCGCACTCATTTTGAACTGGCCTTTTCTCTTTACTGAGCACAGAGATTCGCCCTTGAGCTCTTCTCCCGTACCCGGCCCAGGCCCCCCCAGGCCCAGGCCCCTGGAGCGAGGCTGCTGCCACCGTCCCAGCCACGCGCGACCCCACGAGGAGGAAGTGCAGGTCGCCCCAGCGGCTTCTCGGCTCTGCCTCCCCTTCTCCAGGCAGCCAGCAAATTAACCCAGGTGCCTGTTTCCCGAGCGAGACCACCACTGCCCAGCCGTGCTCCAACATGCAGACTGAGCCTCTCAGAAGCCACCCCTCTGACCCAACGTCGCCAGGGGGCCCCGCACCACCACGCCAGCCACACTTCGCCGGCTCCATCCTGGGGTGCCATGTCGCCCGCAGATACCAAACTCAGACCTGGGAAAGGCTCACTTTCCGCAGGTGAGGTAACGGCTCACGCCGAACACCTCGTCCTGGAGAGAATTCATTCCTCTCCCCATGAGGGTCCCTCTAGGGCCCTCCCGGGAGGTCAGAACATCTTCTGACCTCCTGCCCGTGGCCTTCATGGTGCGTCCACCAGGCGTTTTCGGGCACCAATTCCATGAGGGGTTTTACGTCCCTCCAGAGCGCTCACACACCTACCGTGGCCAGTCAGGCTCTCCAGATCGGGGACCTTCATGGTCCTGACTGGGGATCCCAGATGAGCCCCCATCTGTTACGCCCAGACTTCGTGATCCCTAAGGACCACCAGGGAGCCGAGTCCGATGCAATAAACAAAGAGCCTTTTCCATGCTAGCATGGGCTCTGTCCCACTCACGCCGGCAGCATGGCGGAAGGACCACCAGGGAGCCGAGTCCGATGCAATAAACAAAGAGCCTTTTCCATGCTAGCATGGGCTCTGTCCCACTCACGCCGGCAGCATGGCGGAAGAGAGAGTGAATTTCGCCCTGTCCAGGGGTTTTACTCCCGTCGGTGGTGATGTCACTGCCTCGGCTAACCCTGATTGGTTCGGTGAGGGCTAGGGTTCAGTTACAGAATGGAGGATAACTCCACCCTGCCCTCTCACCTGACACTGGACGGACACTGCAGGGCATGGTGCAGTCAGCAGTTCATCCGCCTCTCCAGCCCCGTCCTCCCCTCCACCCTGGTCCTGCTCCCACGCAGCCCCCTGCCAGGCCACTCCCCACTGTGCGCTCTGGCCCCTCTGCCAGTGGGCAAGCAGCTGCCCTGCCTCTGGGAGCACCAGGCTGAGCCTGCAGGCGGGGGCGGCTGTGGTGGGGCCCAGGCGATGGGGCCGGGCTGCTGGGCTGGTGCTGGGCTGGGGCAGGCAGCAGGCAGTTGGAGGGGCGGAACTCCCATTTCCACACCAGCTACTGCTTCCCTGGAGGGAGCGGTCCCGGCGCCCCGCTGGGGGGAGGGGGCGGATGACAGGCTGTATTCTAGTTCCCACACCACCGTGCCTGCAGGCCCGGCCACTCCCTGCCCTGAGGGCGCACGCTGTGCAGATCTGGTACTTGCTGTGAAGGCTCCAGGGACAGAGGCCCAGAAGAGGCAGGCAGTGGGGAGGAGGGGGGAAGGGGAGAAGGAGGATGGCACATGGGGGGGATGGCACACGGGGGGGGATGACACACGGGGGGGATGGCACATGGGGGGATGGCACAGGGGGTGATGGCACATGAGGGGATGGCACACCATGGGGGGATGGCACATGGGGGGATTGCACATGGGGGGGTGGCACACGAGGGGATGGAACACCATGGGGGGATGGCACACGGGGGGATGGCACACGGGGGGGATGGCATGGGGGGATGGCACACGGGGAGATGGCACGGGGGGATGGCACACAGGGGGGATGGTACACTAGGGGGAATGGCACACCGGGGGGGGTGGCATACGGGGGGAGATGGCACACGGGGGATGGCACACGGGGGAGATGGCACATGGGGGGGAATGGCACACGGGGGGGATGGCACATGAGGGGTGGCACATGGGGGGATGGCACACCAGGGGGATGGCACATGGGCGGGATGGCACACAGGGGGGATGGTGCACTAGGGGGGGATGGCACATGGGGAATGGCACACGGGGGGCATGCACACGGGAGGGATGGCACACAGGGGGGATGGCACACGGCGGGATGGCACACGGGGGGATGGCACATGGGGGGATGGCACACAGAGGGGGGTATGGCACACGGGGGGGATGGCACACGGGGGGTGGCACACAGGGGGATGGCACACAGGGGGATCGCACACGGGCGGGGTCGGTCCTCGCGGCCCTCCCTTCGGGCGCCTGCCTCCCTGCACTCTGTCCAGCCGGTGTGGCCTGGGACCGCCTTCTAGCCCCGGCGGCCGGGGTGCCGCGGTGACGGCCCCGTGGGTGTCAGGCAGGAGCACCTGGTGCGGTGAGTGTGAACCGTTAACCCAGCGCCGGGCGCGCAGCCCGAGGGACCCCTGCGGGGCCCCAGGAGCTGGCAGAGCCCGCTGCATGGAGGGAGCATCTGCGAGGAGCGGACCTTCTGGAATCTTGCGCAAGCTCTGGATGTCCACCGCCTGCTGCTTGTCTTCTCGTCGCTGACCTCGTGCGGGCTGGCAGTGGGTCCTCCTGGGGGGGGGGGTCCCCTTTGTCCATCCGCGTCCCGGTGCCCTGCGCCCGTTCTTATTCCCGGCCGAGCCTGCCCTGAGCTCCCCGGGACCCGCCTCCCGGGCAGCGCCCAGCCCGGCCTGCTCCCCGCCCCAGGCAGAGCCAGAGATGCCGGTCCTCAGAGCACAGAGCCCCGTGGGGTGCTGGGACACTGGTTCTCTACGTGTGTGTGTCACGTGCACATGCAAAGGGTCTAAATGTGTGTGTCACACTTTCTGAGTGTCTGTGCAGGTGACATCCTCTTAGTGATGTGTGGTAACGTCCGCGGAGTTGCCATATACCACAGCCAAGATTTGCAAACAGACTAGGTGCCCGTCAGCAGATGATTGGATCAGAAAACTATGGTACATAGGCACACTGGAATACTATGCTGCCATAAAAAAGAAGAAATTCTTACCATTTGCAGCAACCTGGATGGAATTGGAGTGAAATAAGCCAGTCAATGAAAGAGAAACACCACAAGACCTCACTCATTTATGGATAATAAAGAACATTATAAACTTATGAATAAAATGATAGACACAGAGGCAGTAAAGCAACAAGCAGACTGTAAAATTACAGCGGGGAGGGGAGGGAGAGCTGGGGGAGATAAGAGATCAACCGAAGGACTTGTATACATGCATATAAGCACAACCAATGGACACAAAACTCTGGGGAGGGAGCGCATGGATGGGAGGGGGGGGCAATGATAAGATATGTACACAGATAATACCTTAATAAAAAATGGGAAAAAATTCAATATCTTAAAAAAGAAAAGAAAAAGAAACCATGAACTTAAACCGCAACAGGGTCAGTTTCTGTCAGGGAGCTGGGGCCGCTCCTCATGGGGGGACTCACCGCCCCTCCTCAGGCTGGTGCCTCCTCCCTCTCCTGCTGCGCCCACTGCCTGAAAGCCCCGGCCGTCCCTGTGCCCGCCAATGGGCACCGGAGGCTCCAGTGCCGGGCCCGGCAGCTCAGTCTCCACTCCGCTTAGGGAGGGATCTCTGCCCGAGTGAGACTGTGAAGCCCGTTTCTGGAGATTTAAAAACCTATTAGAAATCAGGCAGCGGCCAGTCCTCTCTGCTTCAGTCACAAGTCTTGCTTTTGAATGATGGGCAGGAAGTGGCTCCTCAGACCCAGGATCATATAAGGGGGGTGTGGTCTCCTGGTTCCCACTTCACCCTCCTGGAGCGGACTCCGGCAGGCGACAGCGCACCAGCTGGTGGGGCCTGTCATGAGACGGACGCCCTTGCTGGGGGGACTTCACAGAAACGTTTGGGAAAAGTTAATAAAAAGAAACTTTATTGTTCAAAAGCCAACAGCTCTGGATTTTTTAAAATTTAGCTTGCTAATGTAAAATCACAAAAATGTGGACCAAATACATTGGTTTTGGCTTTAGGCCTCCGTGTAGGAGGCGGAGCTGCGATAAGTGAAGTCCACGTGGCGGCTTAAAGGAGTGACTGGGGGCCCTGGGGGCTGAGGGCAGTGGCCCCCGCTGGCTGGGGCAGGAAAGCGCGGGCAGCAGAAGACCGTTTCTAGCAGAGGGGATGGAAGGAGACTCCACACTGACTCCCTTCTGAGGTGGGCAGGGAGAGGATGATCAGAGCAAGAAGCAGGAGACTGGTGTGGCCACGGGGGCGGACTCTCTCTGTGGAGGTTGTGGGTCTGGCCTGGAGCAGGTTGCAGACAGGGACAGGGGACGCCTGGGGGAACAGTGGTGGGATACTTATTCGACAGAAAACCTGTAAACTGTTCAACCTCTGTGGTGACGTAATTTTTTGCATATGGGAATTGGAAAACGAGGAAAATTTTTATCTGCGCTTAAATCTCATGTTTAAGAAGAGTGAGTAGTAGCTTGCATTTGAATCCCATAGAGCCTCAGGAAACAGCAGGCCGTCTGGACACACTTTCTCCTGAGCTGTAACCTCCAGGGAGCAGGTTCTGGACGTCTCACAGGAACCACGGGCATGGCCCACGCGTGGCGCTTAGAGTGCTGTGCGGGCAGGTCCCAGCCCCTGGCACGGGCCCGGCGGGTCCTGAGGGGGAGGAGACAGGGCCGGCGCCGTGCTGCACGCCCGGGGACGTGGGCTGGGTCACAGCTATCACAGCACAGAAGCAGATAAGACCGTCCTGTACTGGACAGGTCCAGTATGGAGAAACAGCAAACCTTTCTAGCAGTCAGTTATAAAGCCTGGGCTCAGTCATTTGCCATCAGCATGTGGGTTTCCGTTTCCCTTCCTGCCTGAGCAGCCAGCCACAGCTCCATCGCAGATCTGTCCCCGCTGTACTTGCTTCCCTGGCCAGTGCGCGCGGGAGGCCCGCTGTGCCCGCTCTGGGGTGCGCCCGGCCGAGGGAGGGCACCTTGCCGGTGGGCAGACAGGGCACTGCTGAGGAGATGCCCACGGAGCTGTGGCCAGGAGGCCTTCCTGTGCCCGCCATTCCCTCCCTGCTCCAGCTCTGACGCAGCTCCGTGCCCAGCATGTCCTTCACGAGAGCCTGTGACGCCTGGGCCTTGTCTCAGTCTCCTGTCCCTCCCGGACCCCAGCCCTCTGTCCTGCTGCTGCCACAGCACCGCAGCCGCTGCCTGTCCGGAGCGCCCAGGGTTTGTGCACCGCCCTCGCTGCCTATTCAGTAAAAGACCATTTCCTCTGGAACACTCAGAGTAAGTGATGCAAGCCCATCCCGCTGAGAAGCGCTGTGCGGGCAGGTCCCAGCCCCTGGCACGGGCCCGGCAGGTCCTGAGGGGGAGGAGACAGGGCCGGCGCCGTGCTGCACGCACGGGGACATGGGCTGGGTCACAGCTATCACAGCACAGCCTCAGCGCCTGCCCGCCCTGCGGCTCACCTGCGGCTGCCCGGACACCAGGCCCTCCACGCAGGTGATGCCCCCCGGCCCCGCACCCTCCTGCCCCTCCTTCCTGAGAGTTCCTGCCCGCAGGGCTGCGGCTGCTGCGTCCGCTGTCCTTTCATCTCTCAAAGGGAGTGCAGGCTTTGATGGTTTCTTTCCTGACAGCCTTGCTTTGATTTCTGATCTCACCTTCTCTTTTCCTGCGGCCTGTGACTTCCATTAGGAAGATGTTTCCAGCATAAAGAGCAATCCCACTGCAGCAGCCTGAGAGAATTCTAGAACCCCGCTGAGTGCGGTGAGGAGTGCGTAGAAATGAAAGGACCGTCCCCCTTAGACACCGTGCTCCTCGGCGCTCCCAGCAGCCAGCAGCAGCGGCTTCTGTGTTTGTGAAGTGTCTCAGACGTGGGGGAGCCGATCCGGAAAAACGTCAGAGCCCAGTTCAAAAGATGTGTTTGGTCTGCTTCTCCGCTTTCCAGTGCTTTCTCTTCATATCTTATTTCCACGTCTGCAAAGACCTCTCAGCCCCCGTTTGTGTGGGAAGCTCTGTGCTTCACTTCATTGTGGACGGGGGCCGTGCCGGTGCCCACCAGCCGAGCCGGCGACGCCGAGCGGTAATGACTGTCTCCTCCAGCACCTCTGCTCGCTGACCGTCCCCGACCTACCAGGAGCCCGGAGCAGGGGAGGCTTGGATAGGCGTTAGGAGTACAAAGCCGCATGCACGTTTCCCTGCTCCACACGCCCAATTCCCACACGTCCTGTGAGAGTCAGCTGGTCTCCTCTCTTCTGGGCTCTGCCTCTGGCCTAGCTCTCCCCGGACTTCACACAGCACACTCAGAGCAGCTTCTAGAACCTGCAGGCGCGGGGAGAGCAGAGAACCCCTCACTCCTGCAGCTGGGCAGTGGTCCTGAGCGGTGGAGATGAGATGCCAGGTGATGCGGGCGGGAAGTGCTTCTGCCTCCCTCCCTCCCTGTGATTGGCTACATGCAATCTGGTAAGCCTATGATATTGATCCTAGGTGTGACCTGTGCAGAGATGTTGGCTCTGCCTATCTCAGCCAACTGGCCGTAGACTCAGGAGAGGGGACCATTGTCCAGCTCTTACATGCGCTGCCACATCGCCGGGACTGGGGCTCACAGCGAGAGCATCCCTGGGCTTTAAAGCTCGTCCCTGTCCTGCAGTCATGCCGGCGTGCTCCGGTATGCCTCCCTGGGCCACGTCCGTGCTGTCACCTCAATACTTCTTAACCGTCCAACGTCCCAGCCTTCCAAGGACTCACTTCCTAGCAATTGTCTTACACACGCCTAACACTCTCTTATTTTGAAAAGACATTAGCTTTATACCTTACCCCAAATATCGCGTCAGTTTGATTAGTCTGTGTTTAATGCCTATAAAGGTTTAGACATTCTTTGCTCTTCGTGTTTTTCCGCTTTCACAGTGGCCGGGGAGCCCCAGTGGTGGCGTTTTAGAATACTTTTCTACCCTCGAGGAGGGAAATGGGCTTTTCCTTCCCGCTGCTCTACTCTCAGCGCTGTGCCCTCCGAGTCAGGGTAGGTTGGTCCCCTTTGTCTCTGTTGTCAAGACAGTGAATCATTCCACTAAACATTCTGTCTGTATTACGTGTGTTTTCCCATTCAACTCACAGTATAATGGGTGATATAAATTAGGATAGTCATCAATGATTTATCACGGCATACATTTTTATTCTCCTCTGAGTCTTTTTAATTTGTGAAGTATCAAGAAATGTTATCCCTCAATGCTATATATGTTATGTTAGGGAGCTATTATTGACCTGTTTTGGAGACTCTATCAATAATGAATTCACCCCCTCTTTCCTCCATAAGCTTCGGTTTGGACATTTCCTGACACAGGTGTGTAATATATCTTGGCTGTCAGTGGTTAGAGATAGCTGGACTATGTTCCCTGAACATGACCTGACACTGCTATTTCCCATCTATTTCAGCCCACGCTGTTTGGGGGAGTTGTATCTCCATAAGTGATCTTCAGATTGGTCCATGCCTGAATTTCCTGGCAGTAAAGATGTTGCCTGGTGGAATTCTTTAAGGTTCTAGGTGCTGGCCATGGTGTTTGGGTACTCAAGGGTGTGTAGCACCTCGTCTCAAGTCATAGTGTATCTTTGAGGTTAAATCACAGGGCCAAAGTCTTAATCTGCCATGTTTCCTCCAGTATATCCCATAAGTTGGTTCTTTTTGTTTTTAAATATATTTTGGTTAGTAAACAAGTCTCATACTGTTTCTATGGCATGTTTTATTGTTATACATACGTCTCTCCCAATGTATTTAATAAGTTGATTCCAAATATCCATTTTTTGATGGACCTATCTAGTTAGTATTTTTACCAACTGGTTACTTTATAATGTTATAACGCTACTTAATTTATTTACATCCTGATTTTAGGGTTTTACCTTTCTTGGGTATTGAAATATGCCTGACTGATATGTAAATTTTTTCTAATATTTGATATATTTTCTATTTGCTTAATTTTTTCTACATGATTGTTCACTGTCCAATTATTTATTTTCCACTTTGAGAGCCAAACTGTTAGACCATTGAATGCTATTCAGAGGACAATGAATAGCTTCTTAGCGATTTTTCTTCAATGTTACATCTCTTTATCAATTACATTGTTATTGACTGAGTTGATTTGGTGGTCATCTTCAATCCACATATCCATGTGTCCATCTAAAGTCCTGGTTTTTCATAAATACTACTCTGGTCATTTTTAGTTTTTCTTCGGTAGATAGAGTCTCTTCTTCCTTTTGTTTGTGCTCTGAAGGGTACCTGGTACGTGGTGTGTGTCTGTGGTGTGTGTCTGTGCTACATATGCACACATGGCCAGTTACACTGGCCCTGGAGGCTATTGCCATATGGTGGGCTGTTTCCACACTCAAGTGTGATAGAACTAGTGCTCTCTCGTTTCCTCAGCTAATTATCAGCCTGCTCACTGGATTCTCAGCTATCTTGGGACCAAGTTTTTAAGGGTCTAAAGTATGGATTTATTTTAGCTGAAATATGATTGCCTCTCACCTATGTTTAATTTCTATTTTTTATGTAATGTTATTCCTCTGGGTTTTCTTTAAAGTTTTGCATAGTCTGTTTAATAGTCTTAAGTGCTTGAACTGGTGTAGCTTGTTCCTGAGTGGTCTGCCTTTATGAGCTTTAATGAGAATGACTCCACTTAGTAGTCAGGTAATGATTTATGACTGTGTGCAGTCAGCATGGGACATGCTCTCATTGTTAAACTTCATATAGTACTATTTTGCATCTCTTTAATTTCTCGTGCTCTAGCTCTTGTCTGGGGTTAGTCATCTGCGCCTCCATCTTGTAAATATCCTTCTCAATAGCAACTGGGACCTACCTGGGACCCGCATTATGTCTGAATGTAATGTCATCCAATGTCACTCCTTCTGTTATTTGCAGTTTGTTTCTCTCTCTTCAGAGATGGTCATTTTAAATACCATTAGTGTCTAGAAATTGGCTCTGCTAGCCACATCCTCATCTCTATAAGTTTTATGAAGATACAAATAGGGCAACCCTCATCTGCCAATGATGAAAAGACATTGCAGCCCGACATATACACACTTACAGTCACAATTCATGAACTTAATATGTCAACATTAGCGTTCTTCCTAATCCAACTCAATTTCCTCAGCTCCCAATATTACAAAGACATTCCTCATTTGCATAGGTGTTAGTTCCTTAAGAATACTGAGTGTGCACTGCCTGGAGAATGCTGGCAGTGAGAACTCCAAGCACTGACTCCCTAAGCACCTCTGGATCTCTCCCCCTCCACCCCCCCCCACCCGTTGCCCTCACTGCAGCCACGCTGGCTCCTTGGGGTGGGGGGTGACTGTGGGCTCTGTCTGGAACTCTCTTCTCTCTGACCTCAGTGTAGCTTGCCCCCACTTCCTTCAGCTGCTGTCGCAATGTCACCTTCTTCAAGCAGGAGGCTACTCCTTCCAGTGACTGTGCGGTGTCAGCTTGGATAAACTGACTGTGTGTCCCAGAATTCCCTTCCCCGTACTTCCCCGGGTACTGGTTGGGCATAACAGAAATGTGTGCGGATGTGAAGGCTGGCGTGAGCGCTGTGCCCTGTGCTCTGCAGGTGGGCATAGGAGCCTGGCACTACTGCACCTTTGCACCACTGTCCCCAGGTGCCCGCCCAGCTCAGCCGCGCAGCTTTACAGAAAACCGTGGAGGAATAACTGTCCATGCTCTGCGCCAGCGCAGCTCCACGAGGAAGGGACATCCTGCAGGCCACCTGCCTCATGGAGGTGGGAGCAGAGAGACACATGGTCTGGACTGCCTTCTGGGGCCCCTTTCACACCAAGCCCAGGTCCCCAGGAGACCTCTGGTGATTGCAGCCCTGACACCGAGCGTCAGGCGGGAGCCTCGTATAGACTGTTCCCCATCCTCATCATACACAGGACCGGCCCTGCAGAGCCCTCCCCGTGTCACTCAGGAGGCTGCCTCTGTGCCAGATCCTAAGAGCTGCATTTTATCTAAGCTTGTGTCTCCTGCCACTCACACGGCCTTTTCCTGACTTGCTCTGTCTTCCTTTGTATTGCTCCTCACTTCCTAACAATTGCTGTCTGCTGGCTTCTCTATCCCTACTTGCATGAAAGTTTCAGTAATTCCCAGTTTGTTTTTCATTCACCACCCACTGTCCAGTTCTTAACACATTGCTTTGCATATCACTCAAAATTAGTTGAATGAATAAAAGACTTAGAAAACTCTGTGTTTATATTTGATAGTTTATATGTTGCAAATGTTTTAGTGCTTATGAATTATGGCTTTTATTTTAATCTTATATATTATTTCTTTCCATAAATGAGTTTTAAATGGAAACCTTATCATTCACTATTTCTATTTTTTGTGGCTTACGTAAAAGGGCATTCCTTATATCATGATAACAACAAAATGTCTTCACATTTTTTTCTAATACCATTTCTTACATTTTACTTTTTAGTCCATTTGAACTTTTATTTGCTATAAGATAAATGTAGGAATACAGATTTTTTTCCCCTAAATGAGTAAGAAGTAACATTAAGTTATTAATCACCTACTCCATATTGATGTAAAGAATTGTTTTAACTACAATTTACTTATCATATTATATGAGTTTTGTTTTTAAAAGGTATAACTTAACATATAGTTAGATTTTTGTGTTTGAAAATGATGTATTTCAATTTATTGCTACTATAAGTAACCATAGTTTATAAGAGTGATTCTTATGACCAAGTGTTTTAATTGTGCTGTTGGAATCTGCTCTGTAGTTCTCATTTTCTGAATATCTCCTCTGTTCACTTTAGAGCAGCAGAGTGGGGTCACCGACTAGAATTGTAAAATGCGGTTTTCACTCTGAATTTCTGTCAGTCTGTAAATGTATATCCTGAGCTGTGTGTTAAGTATAGACGTGTGCTAGTAGATGGTAGTTTTTCTTCATGTGAAATGATTCTCTATCTTTTTAAAGATTTTTCTCATCCCCTGCTTTTTATTTTCTTTCATTATTTTGTTGTAGGCCTATCTCTTGTATATAAAACAGCTATTTAAAAATTTACGGATATTGGTCTTTTGGGAACTATTTTTAGCCACATATATTTATTCTGACTTTTCTGAGCATGGATTTGCTGCTGTGACTTTATGATTTCTATTTGCCACACTTTCTGTTCTTTATTTTTTTCCTGTACTGGATTTAACTGTTTTTTTGTGTGTGTTTTTTGTTTTGTTTTGTTTTTTTAACCACAAGGAAGGTTTCTTTCTAAAAATTAAGCATGAAATTGCAGCCTCTATATTTCCCACAGCTTTATTTGCTTGACAGATTCATCCTGACAAGCAGAACATGGTGAAATGGTGAGGAGGACGGGAAGAGGAGGTGGGCAGAGCCTGGGCATCTGTCTCCACAGAAAATGCTAACAGGGGCAGCACAAGAAGATCTTGAGGCTTATGGTCCCGGGAGATACCCTCTGCTATTCTATACTGATCCCAGAATGCCCTCTGCTATTTATACTGATCCCAGAATGCCCTCTGCTATTTTATACTTATCTCAGAATTCTTCTTCTTTTTCTTTTTTTTTTTTATACAGAGAGGAAAGGAGAAGGATAGAGAGTTAGAAACATGATGAGAGAGAATCATCGATCAGCTGCCTCTTGCACAACTCCTACTGGGGTTGTGCCCACAACCAAGGTACATGCCCTTGACCGGAATCGAACCCGGGACCTTCCAGTCCATAGGCTGATGCTCTATCCACTGAGCCAAACCAGTTTCAGCAGAATTCTTGACTTAATACCATCATAGATAAACCATAGTCATGTTATAAGCAGCTTTATCTGTGTTTAACATATCATATCAATTAATGTTTATCCATATTATTTATGCAGACAATAGTCATTATGTTTTATTGTCTAGTAATCATCAAAATGCTGTAAGGTTTGCATTTTGCTTCTATAGCTATGTGAAGACCTTGCAGATGCATCAATTCCATTTCCTCTTTAATGAGCCGTATAGCGGTGCATGGAGTAATACACCCACCAGCTTCCCTTCCTGGGCCGGCAAGAGGCCTTGACAACCTCAATTCCTGTTTCCTCTGCCTCTGCGCACCGTTACACGCCGGGGACTGGACCTACCTGGCAGGAAACGTGCAGAAAGAAGACTTGCAGCACCCTCTTCACAGTCCTGGTGCAGCTCTGTCTCTTCTGCTTCTTCCTTCCGCAGCTGAGGAAATTCAAGCCTGCCAGGGTCTTCTCTTATCTCTCTAAGTTATAAGAAACAGGTTTCAATAGAGAAAACCATGATTGTGCCGTCTCATATAATCACCAGCTGGTGGTTCAATAAAATCAAGAGACCTGGGCACAAAATCACTTACTGGGACTAAATTGCCTGGGAAATGTGGGAAAGAGCTTAGAGCTCACATTTGGTCCACACCATGCACAGATTCTTACATGTAAGAGCTTATTCATTTTCCCAACAACCTTAAGAGTTAGATCCTGATGTTTTGTTTTGTTTTTTAATCCTCATCCAAGGATAATTTTTCCATTGATTTTTAGAGAAAGAGGAATGGAGAGGGAGAGTCAGAGAGAAACATCGATGTGAGAGAGACACATCGATTGGTTGCCCCCAGTATTACCCTTGACCATGGCTGGGAGCTGGCAACCAAGGTACATGCCCTTGACCAGAATTGAACCTGCGACCCTACAGTCTGCAGGCCAATGCTCTATCCACTGAGCCAAACTGACTAGGGCAATTCCTGATATTTTTGTCATTTTATACATGACGGGAAAAGTGGGGTGAATCCAAGATCACAAAGCCAGGAAAGGAAGGAGACAGAACCTGAGCCCAGACTGGAGCCCTATCTCTATAAATCTCCAAGAGAAATGTTTTTAAGTGGTCAAGAAATGCATGCTATGAGAATCATACTTATGGCCTAATAAAGGCATCTCAAATTAGTGACATACTCGACATAATACAAAACAATAGAAAATGAAATCTCTGTTGTAGAAGATGGAGAAATGTTTTGGTTTCTAGTCTCTCCCCTGATGCTGGTCATAGGATGGGGCCCGGGCTTAACACAGAGATTTTTAAAAAAAAGGAGGAAATTTTAAAAAGTAAGTTATTGCCTCAAAATGTTACCCAGGTACATACATACTAGAACCACACTTCACAAGGGATTTGAATGTAAGCTGGCATTCCCATTATTATCTAAGCATCACTTCCCGTGGAAAGTGGCACCAACTTTAGCATTCCTCACCCTACAGTACTTTCCTGGGCCTCTCAGCCTGTCCACACCCCACTTCTCTGCTCCCCTCATTACAAGTTCTCAAAATAGGTGTTTTCTCAAGCCTCCAGGTCTGTACTTTTCAATCATTTTCAGATTGCTCCGAACAGGCTCCTACTTCCACTGCTCACCTGACACTCCATCTGAGTTATGAAGGATGCACCTGCCACCCAGCACAATGACCGTGCTCCATGCTCATTTTTTATTTTATTTTGTTTTATCCCCAGCAACAGTTGCCACACTGATATTCTGCTGTTTCTGGATCATTGCTCTTTCTTCACTAGGGCGGCAATGCAAAGGCGTCGATCTCCCCAACGCCCTTTACTGAGCTCCAAGCCATGTCGGTGTGGACCAGGGAGATGCAGGAGCACATTGGGCGTGTGAGCTTCCATAGGCGCTGTCACACGGCATGAAGCTAAGTTTATAAGAAAGTGACATCTCACTTGTCTGGTATTTTAGGAGTTCTCTGAGGGCGGGCGTGTGTGATGTGGGAGGAGGACACTCGTGGAAGCTGCGGATGATGGAGTCCTGCTGGGTGGCTTAGTGTGACTTCCAGCTGCACAGGAGCAGTGTGGCTGGAGCCTGGCAGGCATTTCCCCGGAAGGGTGAGGTGGAGTGTATGTATAGCGTCACTAACAAAAGGAATCTCCTTTATAAACCTGCTAGAGGCCTGGCACACAAAATTTGTGTGGAGGGAGGGGGATGTCTCTTAGTCCAGCCTGCACCCTCTCTAATCTTGGATTTCTCTCACAATCCAGGTCTACTGCCTCCCAACCACTTGCCTACCTGCCTGATCACCCCTAACTGCTCTTCTGCCAGCCTGATTGATGCCTAACTGCTCCCCTGTCAGCTTGATTGACCCTAACTGCCCTTCCCTGCTTGCCTGGTCACATGTAACTGCCTTCACCTTCTGGCCTGGTCGTCTGTAAGTGTCCTTCCCTGAAGGCCTGGTTATCCCCAACTGCCCTCCCCTGCTGGCCCAGTCACCCTTAACTGCCCTCCCTTGCCAGCCTGGTCCTTCCCAAATGCCCTCCCCTGCTGGTCTGATCACCCGCAATTACTCTCCCTTACAGGCCTGGTCCTTCCCAACTGCCTTTCCCTGCTGGCCACCTTGTGGTGGCCATCTTGTGCCCACATGGGAGCAGGTTTTTGACCACATAGGGGCAGCCATCTGGTGTGTTGGAGTGATGGTCAATCTGCATATTACTCTTTTATTAGATAGGATAGAGGCCTGGTGCATGGTTGGGGCCAGCTGGTTTGTCCTGAAGGGTGTCCAGGATCAGGGTGGGGGTTCTCTTGGGGCATTGAGTGGCCTGAGCAAGAGGCCTGTGGTGCTTTGCAGGCCAGCCACGCCCCCCAGTGACCCAAGTGGAGGCCCTGGTATCTGGTGTTTATTTATCTTCTTACCAATACATTCTTAGCCCTAAGTAATATATCTCTCCTTCCCTGTGTAGACTCTTCTCCTTTCCCTCTTTTCATTACTTATTGTGCACCACCTGCACTGGTCTCTTCACTGTTTCTGAAGTGTCTCAGAATAATCCCGCCTCAGATCTTTGCAGTTGTCGCACTATCTACAGATCTTCACTGAGCTTATTCATTAGCTTCTGTTGAGCACTTGCTCAAATCTGACCCCTTTAAAAAATTGCCCCTTTTATTCCTCATCATTCTCTAATCATCATGACTCACTTTTTCTTTTTTTAAAAATTATCTTTATTGTTGAAAGTATTACAGATGTCCCCTCTATTCCTCCCCCCAATGACCTCCACCCCACTCCCGCCCTCTCACCAGGCCTTCACCGCACTATTATGTGTCCACGGGTTATGCATACATGCACATAAATTCTTTGGTTAATCGTCCAGCCACTCCGCCCCACCATCCCTCTGAAATACATCAGTCTGTCGCATGCTTCAATGTCTCTCATTCTATTTTGTTTGTCAATTTATTTTGTCCATTAGATTCCACATATGAGTGAGATCATGTGATACTTGTCTTTCTCTAACTGGTTTACCTCAGTTAGCATAATACTCTGCAGGTCCCTCCACGCTATCTCAAAGGGTAAGAAAACCTCCTTTTTACAGCTACCTAGTATTCCATGGTGTAATGTACCTTGGGTTTTTATCCACTCCTCTGCTGATGGCCACTTGGGCTGTTTCCAGGTCTTAGCTATGGTAAATAATGCTGTTATGGACATAGGGGTGCATATATTCTTTCTGATTAGTGTTTCAGGCTTCTTAGGATATAGTCCTAGAATTGGGATCACTCGGTCAAATGGCAATTTCATTGATTTTTTGAGGAAACTCCACACTGTTCTCCACAGTGGCTGCAGCAGTCTGCATTCCCACCAGCAGTGCACGAGGGTTCCTTTTTCTCCGCATCCTCGCCAGCATTTCTTGTTTGTGGACTTATTGTTGATAACCATTCTGGCATGTGTGATGAGACACCTCGTTGTCCTTTTAAGTTATATCTCTCTGGTGATTAGTGATGTTGAGCATTTTTTCATATGTCTCTTGTGTGTCTTATTTGGAGGTGTGTCTATTCAAGTCTTCTGTACATTTTTTTAAATTGGTCTGTTTGTCTTCCTTTAGTTGAGTTGTATGAGTACTTTATGTATTTTGGAATTTACCCTTTATCAGATGTATTATTGGCAAATACAATATGTTCTCCCATTCAGTGGATTCCCTTTTTATTTTGATGCTGATTCCCTTTGCTGTGCTGAAGCTTTTTATTTTGATGTGGTCCCATTTGTTTATTTTTTTCCCCTTTGTTTCTCTTGTACTAGGTGTACAAGAGATGTATCTGAAAATTCTGTTGTGAGAGATGTCTGAGATTTTGCAATCTATAATTTTTTTCTAAGATTTTAAGATTTCATGACTTACGTTTAAGTATTTTATCCACTTTGAATTTATTCTTGTGTATGGTGTAAGTTCGTGGTCTTGTTTCATTATTTTGCATGTACCTGTCAAAAATTTCCAACTCCATTTACTGAAGAGACTCCATTCTATTCTTGTCTTCATTGTCAAATATTAATTTAGAATAATGGTTTGGGCTAATTTCTGGGTTTGTTATTCTCTTCCAGTGAGCTATATGCATGTTCTTGTACTAGTACCAGGCTGTTTTGATTAAGGTGGCTTTGTAGTAAAACTTGATGCCTGGTATTGTGATCGCTCTAACTTTGTTCTTCTTTCTCACTATTGCTGTGAATATTCAGGGACATTTTGGTACCATAAAATTTTTGGAGTGTTTGTACTGGATCAGGGAAGTGTGCTGTTGGTATTTTAATAGGAATTGCATTGAATCTGTAGATTGCCTTGGGTATTATGGACATTTTAATTATGTTGATTCTACCAATCCATAAACAAAGTATATCCTTCCAATTGTTTATATTTTTTCTATCTCTCTTTTTATTTTTTTAGTGTCCTATAGTCTTCTGAGTATAAATCTTTTACTTCCTTGCTTAAGTTTCTTCTTAGGTATCTTGCTGTTATGGTAATGAGATTTTTTTTTTTTTTTTTTTTTTTTTTAGTTTCTCTTTCTGATAATTCATTATTGGTGTATAAAAAAGCCAGAGATTTCTGGGTTTCTTTTGTATTCTGCTACATTTCTAAATTCATGTATTAAATATAATAGTTTTTTTTATGGAATCCTTAGAGTTTTCTATGTACAATATCATGCCATCTCCAAATATGACAAATGTACTTCCTCCTTTCCAGTTTGGATGCCTTTCCTTTCTCCTTTTTGTGTGGTCGCTGTGACTAGGATTCCAGTACTATGTCAAACAGGAGTGGTGAAATTGTGCATCCTGTCTTGTTCCTGTTCTTAGGGCAAATAGTTTAAGTTTTTGCCCATTGATGTTGGCTATAGATTTGTCATATATGGCCTTTATTATGTAATATAAAAAATGGGTTTGGATTTTGTTATATATCTTTTCTGTATCTATTGATATGATCATGTGATTTTTGTCTTTCAATTTGTTTATGTGACGAATCCCATTTAATGATTTGTAAATATTATATCACCCTTGCATGCCTAGAATAAATCCCAGTCGGTTGTAGTGTGTGATCTTTTTAATATATTGCTGGCTCCTTCCTAGCCAGTTTGGCTCAATGGATAGAATGTTGGCCTGCAGACTGAAGGGTTTGGGGTTTGATTCTCATACCTCAGTTGAAGGCTCAATCCAGGGCCCTGGTTAAGACACCATGTGGGGGACAACCAATTGAGGTGTCTCTCACATCAATGTTTATTTTTTTATTTTTATTTTTTAAATATATTTTATTGATTTTTTACAGAGAGGAAGGGAGAGAGACAGAGAGCTAGAAACATCGATGAGAGAGAAACATCGACCAGCTGCCTCTTGCACACCCCCTACCGGGGATGTGCCCGCAACCAATGTACATGCCCTTGACCGGAATCGAACTCGGGACCTTTCAGTCCGCAGGCCGATGCTCTATCGCTGAGCCAAACCGGTTTCAGCTCTCACATCAATGTTTATCTCTCTGTCTCTTTCCCTCCCTTCCACTCTCTCTAAAAATCAATGGGAAAATACCTTCCAGTGAGGATTAACAAACAAAAAATTATCAATAAAATCATAAAATGCTAGAATGCAGTTGAGTTAGAAGCTATTTATTCCACCCCCTTCATGGCATGATTAGGGAGATTGGCAAAAAGGTGTGGGGAGTGAGGTGAAAGGGAGCCGCCGGCAGGGAATGGACATTGTCTGGAGGCTGCATTGAAGCTACGTGTTTCCCTGAGAGAGTTTGCTTACAATTCTGAAGCACAACCTGCGAACAGAAATGTGCAGAAGACATGGATGTGCATAGCATATGAGTTATTACAGTGACACGCATGTGTCACCGCACCTCGGGCTGGGGAGCAGGCATCAGTAGCTCTCTGCACACACATCCTCTTGTCCCTCTCTCCAAAGGCGAGTCTCTTATGGTATGACTGTCCTCATTTGAAAAGGAATAGTATTCTCACCATTCATGCATTCTTAAAAGGTGTATTTTAGTTTCGCCTTCTTATACACTTTTTAATGGTAACATGAAATATGTATTTTGCCTGTCTTTGCTACTCATCTATGGCTCATTGTTTTTCGGTGATGAATAGAATTACATGATATAAACATTTCACATTTTATAATCTAATGTTTTTATTAATGGAAACTTAAAGTGCTTGGGCTTTGGGGTTATTGTGGATAATACCGGAATGTGTTTGCTTTGTTATGTCTCTTGATATACATGTTAACTTATAGGTTATGCAAAAAATTATGTTTTTACTACAAAATAGACTTATCTATTGGAACAAATGTCATATCCTTGGCTTGGTCATCAGAGAAATTTAAATAAAGAGGTCCTTACTAGTAAAAGGTGGATGAGGGTGCCCTGGCTGGTGCCGCTCAGTGGTTAGGCATCAGCCCATACACCAAAGATTGTGGGTTTGATTCCTAGTCAAGGGCACGTACTTGAGTTGCAAGTTCTATTCCTGGTCCTGGTTGGGAATTGTGCAGGAGACAACCAATTGATGTCTCTCTCTCACATTTATGTTTCTCTCTTGCTCTCTCTCTCCTCTCTCTCCTTGTCTTCCCCTCCACTCTCCCTAAAGAGCCATAGAAAAATATCCTCTGTTGAGGATTAAAATAATAAATAGGTGGATAAAGGTAATATAAATTCTTGGGAAGCTGGAAAAAAGACATAAATCTTGGTGGGATAGCAGAACATACAATGAGTTGAATTGAACCATTTAACTAAAAAATTTTAGATGAAATATGCTATTTCATTTCAGTGCATCTAAATATAATCTTTAGGTCGCCCCTCATAGACCATGGCAATAATCCATAATTGTGAAAGGTGCTGAAATGTATTCATATTAGCATTATACGCTCATGTGCAGACTCATCTCTGAAATTGATCAGTCACTAAGTTCATATTATTACGAAGTTGTTGGACATGGGCATATGTTTAATATAGGTCCCAAAACAAGCATTTTAGAATTGAAATCTCAAATCAGCACTAAATTCACTTTTTATCTCTCCCTTGCTAAAAACACTATTGAAATAGCAGCTGTGTGGGTGACACAGGGGGTTTTGGGAGCCCGGGAATGTGAAATTCCCCGGAGCTTTGACTCCAGAGGAGGAAACCGGAGCGAGCTGGAATGTGGTTGGAAACGGAGATGCCAGAGTGATGCTTAGACCACTGGCAAGTGAAGAGGAAGACAGGCAGCGTCTGGACGCAGTGGGTGCGCCGCTGCCATGGCTTCCGGACGGGCCGAGAACACGTGTCA
Organism: Pipistrellus nathusii; assembly: GCA_963693515.1. Taxonomy (NCBI): domain Eukaryota; kingdom Metazoa; phylum Chordata; class Mammalia; order Chiroptera; family Vespertilionidae; genus Pipistrellus; species Pipistrellus nathusii. The sequence continues at coordinate 70,771,701 of OY882867.1, read as the reverse complement.
ATCTGCAGGATTAGGAGAAACTCAGCGGCGGCTCCTCAGCGTGGGCGGCGCACGCAGAGCCGCTGCTCCCCTGCTGAGCCCCTGCAGCACCCCTGGCGGCAGCAGCGGGGCCAGGACAGCCGGAGAGGGCTCAGGGGCGACATTCCCGTGTTCCTCGCCCCATTGCCCTCTGCTCGGTGATGGCAATGCCTTCCTGCCGGGGAGTGAGCAGCACAGGGTTATGGAGTGTTAGTACCCCAGGCGCTCACCGGGAATCCAATAACTGGCGTTTTCTCTGCATCCACTCAACACGTGATTTGCCAAAGACAGTTTTGCACAGATGCTAGTGCAAACCAGAAAATACACCTCCTCCAGGAACGGACATTCCAGTGCCACAGCACGTCACATATGTGGTAAGTTAGAAGATAATGGAGCTGAGGACACAGGAGGCAGGGACGGCAGGAAAGCGTGCTGGAGCCCACGCCCCGAAGGCCCCGAGCAGCCACGCGTCCACGCCATCCGGTTCCGTCAGTGCCTGCTCACTGCTCAGCGGTGAGGGTGCCCTTAGCTGTCACATGTGAGCTGGGGACACGCCTCCCTGGCTGGCCGCCGCTGGTGACAGCGCAGTGTGGGTCCTTGGGTCTTGGATGGATGTGCAATGTGGGATTCTTTGCTTTCTTGGCCCGATGCCCTCAGGAGCTGCGCTGAGTCTGAGGCTCCATCTGCCGGGCCCTCTTCATCCTCCTCCTTCTCCAGTGTCAGCCAGCATGGTGGCCCGGAGGCACTCCTGCACTCCCGCTCCTCCACCCCCACCTGCTCCTGGCCCTCACGCTTCTCGCTCCACCTGGGGCTGCTTCTTGGAGGCCGCATCCAGCGCGGACGGCGTGTGTGAGGGAAGCGGAGGAAGCGTGGCCCGAGGATCGCACGGGGCAGCCCCTGCCCTGCTCGTCGGCCGCTCAGTGACCGGTGGGGATTCGCTGTCCCTCGCACACCTCTCTGTCCTCTTGTGTCGCCGAAGAGCTGTTGGATGCTAATGAAAAATGCTTGAAAAGGGCTCAGTTTTAAAGAGACAGTAGTTGTAACTACATCACCTCATGCAAGTAGGTGTTACAACCCAGGGAGTGAGACTAATTTGCAAATCCAGACCCCCTTTGCTAGTGTCTCTAGTCCAGGAGGACAAGAGACAAATCATCAGCGCTCTCTTGCCCCCGCAGCACAGGCGAAATAACTTATCACAGGCAGCTTGTCCCCCGCAGCCCAGGTGAAATGACTCCTCACAGCCCGGCTGTGCTCTGCGGACTCATTTCTTTTTATTTATGAAGACCTGTCAGGCGGGCAGGTGACTCGGCTCTCCTGGCACTGCCACAGAACTCCACGCAGCCCGTGCCCTCAGTTATTCTCTGAGGCTGTTCCGCTGACTGCTCAGTGCCAGCCTGCGCATCAGGCACAGGCTGGCGTGGGAGCTCAGCCTCGGGCTGTTCACGCCAAGCAGTGTGAGTGCAGCCATTTCTGTGAGGCTCACATGGTGAGCAAGCACCTGCTCTGGGCTGGTCTCGTTACTCGGATCTGACTGTGTGAAGCCTGTTCTGCTCTGCATTCCCCCTCTCCTCCGTTGTAGCATCAGAACACCACCAGTTCTCCTCAGGTTTATTATGTCCCACTCTCCTCTCGCCGATATCGATTCATCACCAACCAGCGCTGCTGTCCCTGAGCCGGGTACTTGCTTTCCAGTCAGGTACATGCACCTCCATTCATCACCCTTAACAGTCATAGGGTGCAGCTCGATGCCCGTGCCCGGAATCTAATCTCCTCACTCCTTTGGGGTGTACTGAGAACCAGAGAAGGCTGCACTGGAAACGCTGATGTGTTTACAGAATGGCATGAACTGCCTCTTGAGAACTTAAATAAGAATCCCTTCTTAGAACGGGAAATGTTTACAGAAACAAATAATTCAAGCAATACAGATTGTTTTTCTGCAACAGTGCACAAATAAAGAAGCACAGTGCGCCCAGGACAAAGTGACCCTTGCCTGGAGAAACTTGAGAAGGTCAGGAGATCTAGGGAAAGACAGGCTGTCTCATCCCAACCAACCCTCTCCATTCTCCTTCCCCATCATTTATTCCGCACCCCCCCCACCCCCCTTCACAACTCATAGCCGAGGTTAGGATAGAAACGGGCTCTGGAGCACCCACATTGGTAACGTGAGCTGGAGCGAATCATGTTAGTGTCCCAGGTGGTGAAGCAGAGAAAAGCACTGCAAGGAGTGAGAGCACCATGTGCAATGACAGCAAGAACTAAAGCACATTCTAAGTCATTCCCTATTCTATCTAATAAAAGAGTAATATGCAAATTGACTGTCACTTTAACACACAAGATGGCTGCCCTCATGTGGTCAAAGATGGCTGCCCTCTTGTGGACACAAGATGGCCACCACAAGATGGCCAGCAGGGGAGGGCAGTTAGTGGGTGGGGGGGAGAGAGAGGGGGGAACCCAGGCCTGCAGGGGAGGGCTGTTAGGAGTGACCAGGCCTGCAAGGGAGGGAAGTTAGGGGCAAACAGGCTGGCAGGGGAGTGGTTAAGAGTGATCAGGCTGGCAGGCAGATAAGCAGTTGGGAGCCAGTAGTCCTGGATTGTGAGAGAGATGTCTGACTGACCGTTTAGGCCCAATATCCCTCAATGAGTCCCAGATTGGAGACAGTGCAGGCTGGGCTGAGGGACATCCCCCTCCCCCCCCGACCCCAATGCACAAATTTCATGCACCGGGCCTCTACCCCTAATATATAACAACCTGAGTCCTACATGGCCGGAGGCTCAGCCAACTGGAAGTCAGTCCTACAGGCAATGCTGGGTTGCTGTGGTGACCCAGCACTGACTGTTGAGGGGGCTGTGTATCAGGCCCAGAGAGAGGCATGAAGAGAGAAGCAGGGTCTGATCCATAGCCTGTGTGGCGACTGTTGATCAGCACTTGCCTCTCTTTTTCTCTCCAAGCTTCCACAGGGGCTGCTGATCATCCCTACCTTTCTGATCAGGCCCCATTGATAGGCCCAAAGATGCTGACTGGCATAGAAACCAACCAATCAGAACCAAATTGGCCAGCAGAAGGGGGCAGTTGGGGGTAAGATCAGGCCTGCAGGGGAGGGCAGTTAGGGGCAATCAAGCAGGCAGGCAGGCAGAGGCATTTAGGGGCAATCAGGCAGGCAGACAGGTTAGGAGCCAGTGGTCCCAGATTGGGAAAGGGATGTCAGACATCCCCTAAGGTGTTCCCCGATTGGAGAAGGTGCAGGCTGGGCTGAGAGACCCCCGCCCATTCATACATGCAGTTTATGCACCGGGCCACTAGTGTTTTTAATAAAACATAATACAATTAGATTATTCTGACATTGGGAGCTGATACTGGAAGTGCAGTTGAGTGACATGACAGAGTTCCATTATTCTGTTCATTAGATGTGGAGCAAAGGAGTCCATCATGTATTTGCTGTTTTGGAAAACTCATGCCACATACCCCAAACTCCTCAGACTGACTGTAGGACAATGGTGTTTATTGTAAAGGACTACTGAGGCGAGCTGAGGCCACTTCTTCCCCAGAGTGACGCAGCTGCAGAACACACTCTGAAAGGGGAGTGGGAGTGCTGATTGTGTTCACTCTCAATCACACGAGAGAATTTCCTTCATTGGCTTGCCGAGGTATACAGTTCTATTCATTGGAATCAGACTTTTATGACTTTAAATCTATAAATGTTCCCTCAATGTCTTTAGCCAGGCTAACAGGTCATTATTAGCTAATGAATTAGTAGATAAATCAACCACCTGTGAAGGAAAGCAACTTAGCCCTGAAGATGGGAGCACCAACGAAGAACAAAAGAGAGGCTTTGGGGCCATTTTCAGTTTAGCCAAGTGCTAGCCTCGGTTGCTCTTGCTGGTGCTGACAATTGTGCCGTGACGCTGAAATGTCTTGTAGCTCCGTTATTTAATAGCACTTCACGCCATTATCCTTACGCCACACTGGAGTAAAACTGCATTACACTCAACCGTATAAAGGATAGTACAAGTCCTTTCCTGGCAGAAGGGGAGAATGAAAACATTGTCTAACATTAATGTCTTCTTTGTAACCTCTCCTGTTATGCACAACTGGAAAGCTTCCACGTTCAGAAATGTGTGTTTGTCTAGATTCAGTGTGGAAACCAGAGTCCACTCTACCTTGTTTACGTACACAACGTTAACTACCAGGAAGAAAGTGTCTAAATGTTGTCGGAGAGCTGAGGAACAGACTCAAATGGTTCTCAGCCTGCCTCTGCACAGGAATCAGCGTTTAAGCTCCACATCCTGAGTTCACTCGCTTAGTTCCCTTCCTGGTGGAGGAGTCAAGGCCCAGTTCCTCCCGGGTTGGTCCTGTGCAGCCAGGCTGAGAGCACAGCTCTGGGTGAACCCCAGGTTCCAAGGCCCAAACTACCGGTCCAGGGAACTGCCGTGGCTCCTGCAGCAGGCCTCGGCGCTCCGCGCTCTCACTGCCATCACCGGGACCAGCACCACGGAGTTTAAATCTCTGCTCTCGCTGCAGGTGCCAGCAGGCCTACACCTGCAGGACAGAGTCCCACGCCTGGACATCTCAGTGCATCAGGAAGTTAGCTGTTTAACGTCACCGCCCTCTTTCCTCTGGCAGTAGCTTGGAAGTCATCATTGCCACCCTCACAACAGGGAGCAGCATCCGCAAACTGAGAACAACACGCTTCTGAGACCAGCCGGGGAGCGGAAGGCAAATCGCTGCTCCAATGGAATGCAGAGCAGTGAGCTCAGAGCCACGGCTGACCAGGAGCAGGAGCTGTGCTGGGGGCAGAGCCGGTAGGAACACTCACACTGTAATGGACAGAATGTGGGCGGCCGAATGTAAACTAGTTCAAAGCTAAAAGCTCCCAGAGGCCTGTCTTAAGGGGTCCCCACACTTGCATGAGCCTGACCAAGTTCTCCTGTCAAAGATGGCAGAGTCGCCCCTGTGCTGCAGGCAGGGGAAGTGGGAAACGTGCCTTTGGAAATATGGCCAGAGCACTTTGTTCTCCACAGAAGAATCTTGTTCACAGGAGAAAATTTTGCTGGAACCATGACTGCCTCAGGGGAAGGGCGAGAGGATGGCTCAAGCCCCCCTGCCTTCCTGTCCCAGGTAAGAGGGAAATAAAAGGCTGTGAAACTCTTTGGCCATCACAGTTCCTGGATTCGGGCTCCTTTAAAAGCAGAGATTTAATTACATGGTTGTAGAATGCTTCTTTTCCTCCGGATATCTTACCCCACATTTATAGAACCCCAATAGCATACAGTGATTACACCTGAGGAAGCTGCAAGACACAGACTCTACTTGAGACGGAATCTCTAGGAAAAGCAAAGACAATGAGGGAATAAAGGTAATTATCCTAGAGTAAACAGAAACCTTCCATACCTGTGTTACATTTAGTCATCTCTCTTCCAAGTTTCCTCCTGACTAAGCAATTTCTCAGCCTCTCCTTGTTTTGAATGACCTTAACAATTTAAGTAATACTGGTCGGTATTTTGTAGAATGTCACTCAGTTGGAGGTTGTCCAATGTTTCTCTTATGGTTAGGCCATGGATATGGGTTGGGGGAGGAATACCACAGAGGAAAATGCCATTCTCAGAGATCCCATCCAGGCACAGGCTATCACCATGGCCTGTCAGATGATGTTGACTTAGATCCTTTGGCTACTAGTGTTTGCCAGATTTCTCCACTTCACTTGGTCACCAGGTACCATGTATTATCATGCTTAATGCACTGTAGGATTGGATTGTTAAACTGTTTTTAGAATGATCTGTTTTTATAGTTGGAATAATCCTGGAATGTTCTTTTTCTGCACTACCTATTAGGCTTTGCTCCTTTATTATCATGCTCTTACAAAATACACAGACAAGTCATCAGTATTCTCTGAAAAAGATGGATAAACCAGATTAATCTAGCCCTGGCCGGATTGGAGCACCATCCTGTACACTAAAAAGGTGGCAGGCTCAATCCCCAGTCAGGGCACATACTTGTTGCAAGGCACATACAGGGCGGGTGAGGAGGGGCAACTGATAGATTTTCCTTTCTCATCTCTCTCTCTCTCTCTCTCTCTCTCTCTCTCTCTCTCTCTCTCTCTCTCTCTCTCTCTCTCTCTCTCTCTCTCTCTCTCTCTCTCTCTCTCTCTCTCTCTCTCTCTCTCCCTCCCTCTCCCTCTCTCTCTCTTTCTCCCTCTCTCTCTCACATCTTCCTCTCTAAAATCAATAAGCATACCCTGAGGTGAGGATTTTTAAAAATTACAATGAGTTCTTTATATTTTTGGAAATCACTTCTTATCAGATGTATCATTGACAAATATATGTCTATGTAAAATATCTGTAAGTTTACAAACTATATTTTTCAAGTGGCAGAATAAGGTGATTTGTTTAGACAAACATCTAAAGTACATGTGCCCACAATCACTTTCTAATATATTTCAAGTCACATGTTTGGTTTTTAAAAAATATTTTTTTATTGATTTCAGAGAGGGAAGGAGAGAGAAAGATAGCTAGAAACATCAATGATGAGAGAGAATCATTGATTGGCTGCCTCCTGCATGCCCCCTATTGGGGATTGAGCCCGACACCCAGGCATGTGCTCTTGACCAGAATCAGACCTGGGACCCTTCAGTCCTCAGGCTGAGGCTCTCTCCACTGAGCCACGCTGGCTAGAGCAGGTCACATGTTTTTAACTCTAGAAACAACATGGTTTGCACCACGAAACTCAGTGACATCAAACTTTTCCTTTTTATTTTCACAAATCCAAACATCTATTCTCATGGTTGAACTTTTAAATTCAGATCCTAACATTCACATAATATCAGACGTCTCACCTTTAAGAATAGCTTGCAAAGGACTGCTTTGATTACATGGGTTAGAGGAGAAGATCAAATCAGTACTGAGACTAAATAACTTTCTGTTTGAAGCTCTGAGAGAAATGTGGCGTCATTTAGTATTGACCACATTCTTCTGCCAACGATGCAAATCCTTATGCTATGCCTCACTTGTTATACGTGAGAGGAAAGTGAATTCAAAGTGAAAAGTCATTTGCTCAAAATGAAAGACTCCACAGCGTGTTCTGCAAGCACATGTTCAGAACATGTGTTCAATTTCACTTTTAGGTCTAGTCTTCTATTGACTCCTAACCTTCTATCCACTGCATTGCTCCTCATTCCCATGTAATCCCCACTGTCCCCCAGGCTGGTCAATGCTTGCAAGCATTTGTGCCAGGTAATAGCTCATCATTAATCTTCTTGAGAAATAGAATTGTGTCATAATTTTTAATTAAACATAAGCATTTTAATATTTAGCTTATGGCCCTAGCTGGTTTGGCTCAATGGGTAGAGCTTTAGTCTGCAAATTAATGGGTCCCGGGTTCAATTCCAGTCAAGGGTACATGCTCAGGTTGCAGGCTTGATCCCCAGTATGGGACAAGCAGGAGTCAGCTGATCAATGATTCTCATCATTGATGTTTCTATTTCTCTCTTCCTTCCTCTCTGAAATCAATAAAAACATTTAAAAAATATTTAGCTTATGGCCACAAAATAGTTAAGAAACAAAACAGTTGCAAAATTAAAGTGTTGGCTTAATACAACAAATATTGATAGTTGTAGATTTATGGTACATTATAAATGAGAAAATGCTGTAATAGAAATGTCAGACTATATATGCCATTGAAAAGTTTGTCTACTTCCATTTTTTATACCCACTTCACATGTACCTAAACTTTAATCTCCCACATTTAATCACTGACCCTGCCAAAGGCAGCCTGGTGGCCAGGCCACAACCAACTGGTATATCTAATAGGGTCAAGTATCTCTCCCACCATCAGGAACGCTGAGCTATTTGTAACTCCTCCTGCCCAGGCACACTTCGCCCTATCCACAAACCCGCATGCTGTCCCTCTGACAGAGGCTCTACTCATGGCATATCTGCAAAGGTTATAAAGAGGCATGTTACACAGGTCCTCTTTCAGACTTAAACACGTGTTCAAATGAGGATTCTGTTCAATTGCGACTGTTGCTAGATGAGACAATGGTGGAAGCTGGCCCTACAAAGTGGAGGTTTACCAAATTCGTCCTGGATTAACCAAATTCAACTACTAATCATTACATTTAATGAACAATAAATAATCTGAGACATAAGATATAAGGAAGGTGACAGCAGACAACTGAGGGGAATGGTGTTCCTGGGTAAGCCAGATACTGATCACCCAAACTTTGTACATATCTTCAAAGAAGCAAGGTTTGCTTTATTGATTATCTTTGCTACTTTTTAATATAAATTCTTAAGGCTATAAATTGTATTGAAGGCCCTGCTCTCACTGTCTCCCATAAGTTTCTCTACACCAGGTAGTTCTGACGAATGAGGTCCAGTGGCCAGAGGCCTGGGGTCACCAGCACAGTCATGCTTATTGCTCAGTTTGCGGGAGAAATGATGAGAAGCCAATCAATGATTTCATTGGATGCTGAGCAGAGTGCAAGGGGCATTTAGTGTTCATATTAGATTAGATAATATTAAAAAATGTCTCGCATTGAACAAACAAAGGCATCAATTAACCTCCTAACACACAACACAGCAAGCACACACACAATCCAGGTAGACATGCTACTAGAATCAGTTCAAAACTGTTAAATAAGTCCCGAAATTATCAGAGGCTCAAAAGAGGCAACGAAGCTCTTAGTTGTCATGGCAACAGATAAAGTCTTATATCAGCAATTGGATAAATCAAAACTGGGCATATGTATGACATCACTCTTTTATGTTTTTCAGTGGTTCAAAGGAAAGTAGGAAAACATTTTCTAATTAGGTTGTTTGTTTTTTCCAGGTCTTTCCTGAATTTAGCAAATGGTATTAAGCTAGGTTTTAGGATGAGTGATGAGTCAACATCTCAATACCCAGAAAGGGTAAGCAAGGCTCGGACAGGCCGCCTTGCAGGCGATGTGGAGGGCGGAGTCGGGCCAAGGTCGCTGTCTGCGGCAGGACAGTGCTGCCTGGAGCTTTCTATCCTGCCCTGTCTGCCCCTCCCTCACTGAAAGCGGGAGGGAATGCATTGCCCAAGCACACAGAATGCCTTTGCACAGTGGCTAAGTTACATAACCTAACAGCGGTTGGAAAATTACACTGCTTTCTGGATGACTATTTTGCCATAATATAACTTCATTTTCATACAAATGCCTCTAAATGAATATGTGAAGAGTATTTCCATTTCTAATTGTAGGCAAGGCCATACTTACAGTTTGCTCAGGCAGCATTTTCTGGCCAGAACAGCTCGAATGGCACTATGGCGGGCGCCTGACGAGCTGAGAGGAACACAGGTGACTGGCTCTGCTTACGTAAGCTGAGTGACGAGTGGCAGGATCTTCTAAAACTTCTGTTCTCTGTGCAAAGTGTACCATTTGCATTTATTTCCAAGCACAGACAGCATTTTCCTTTGCTATGACTTTGTTTCTAAATCCATTCGGAGTGTGAGAATCGTCAGTGTGTGACGACGGGAGATTGCTAGGAAACGGCGCAGGAAGAATGTGTGTTCCAGAGGCTCTTCCCACGCACCACTTCACCCCGCAGCGTGCTCTCCCCATGGAGACCAGGACGCCTGCACCCTGTGCCCGCTGAGCTAGGCCAGTCCCCATTGTTACCCCGGGCATGATCTCTCCCTGAACATCGGTAAGGATGCCTCATTAACTTTTCCGTTAAAATTAGAAAAACCATTTTTTTCATTGGCAGGCTTTTCATTTAGATGCATGATTTGCTGAAATGGGCAACCATATATAATAAAACCCTAATTGGAAATTGACTGAACAGTGGAACAACCGGCGGAATGACCGGTTGCTATGACATGCACTGACCACCAGGGGGCAGGTGCTCAACGCAGGGGCCACATGCTGACCTGACAAGCTCAGGGGCGGCCTGCATGGCGGTCTTGCAAACTCAGAGAACTAAAGTCACCACAAAAGATGGTCTGAAAATTAAATATTTAACTACAAACAGTTTATGGTGGGTAGTCATGTCCTAGGCCAATGTTTTCCCTGACAAAGATCAACTTAGGTCTTTACTGAGCCCATTGGCCTTTTTGCCTCTAAGATAACATATCTGTGAGATGTCTGGGTAACTTGTAACTTCCCTTTTTCTGAAGCCCCTGGGGCACAACCAAATGTGGTGGGCGCCAGGACAGATGCCTTAAATTCCTTCGTTATCATGTTAATTGTTCCTGCACTCACCTGAGTACAGTCCATCATTTTACTTTTTACCCAATCCCAGGGGTTTCCTCAGCTTTGCTTTCTCCCACCTCCTTAATCCATCACCAATGAATTTCATATTACCCACCTATGTCCCTCCTTTGATTGTAATGTATAAATAAAATGTAACCCGCCATGTAACCCACCTACATCCCTTTCCTTTGATTGTTATGTATAAATAAAGATGTAACCCACCATTCTCTGGAGCATTTATCTCAATTAGTTGAGGTTCTGCTTCCTGGCATATGTCAACAATTTCGCTCAAATAAACTCACAAAAATTCTTTACAAATTTCAATTTTTTTTTTTTTTTTTTTTACAATAACATACTTAACTTCTCTCTGCTTCAGTGTTTCCACCCATAAGGCGGGGGAAATGGTACTACTGCCTCAGAAGCATCATGTTATGGACCACTTTTTACAATCAGGACAAAAAAATGTAGCTGCCCATACAACAGCAAGATGTCTTTCACCTGTGTGAGAAGCATGGCCACTGGTGCGTGCTGCATCCCCAATGGTGAGAGGGCACAGGCCAGGCTGAGGGGACCCCCTCCATGCGTGAATTTCATGCACCAGGTCTCTAGTTGAAGTATATATGTATTTGGTCAACAATTAACAGCTGAACCCACAGCTGGATGACAGCCCTCTCAGGTGAGAGGCTGACCTGCAGAGATAGGCAAAGACCAACCTTTCCCAGCAGGTAGACCAGTTCCCCTCCAAGTGGCTATGGGGTTGTGTTCTGTCTCGTGAATGGCCTAGTGTTCTGCTTTAGGATTTCTCTGACTGAGCACTCCTCTTCTCAGGTGACCCCAGAGTCAGCCCCTTTGTCTTCCCTGCTGACACTGGATCACTCCCTCTTCATTTGCATGTGAACTGTGTCATTAACAGGCACAATCCAAACAGGTGCAGTGGAGGAAAAAAGAGTTTCCCCTTCCATGCAGTCCTGGCCTCAGGGACAGTGGATTTTCCCTCTGTGTTGAGCCGAGGATTCTTGTCGTCTACCTACCACCCTCCCTCCAGGAGGCTTCCGCCTGCCGCTCCCAGTGAGGCCCCAGCCCACACTGAGGACACCGTGGGAACTGTTCTTGCTGTCAGGGGAGAGGTGGCTCTCAGTGGGCCTTTGTAACTTCCTTCCATGTCTGGCATGAAATTGGACAGAAAGTGTCCTTCTAAACCAGACACAAAGCACACGTGTTCTCGTTTCTAGGTCATTGCACCATGGCTCAGAGCTGTCATTAACAAAGTCCCGTGTGCTCCCAACTCCTCCTCGGAGGTCACGTCCTGGCCTTCTCTACTTCTGACTCTTCCCCAGGATACACCTCCCGTGCAGCCCTCTCAGCGGGGGCCGGCCTGGTCTCCCCACAGACCCTGCTTCTGGGACAGGAAATGGAGCTGAGGTTTCTTTTTCCCACCATCCTCTCCCACCTCCCACGGGGCTGCTTCAGCCTCGGCCATCCCCCTACCACTTCCTACCCTGAAGTGCGATGTCCTACTGTCCTTCTGGACACTCTCGGCCACATTCTTGTCACTGGACCATCAGTGTTAATGGCATCCAGCACCTGGCCACTCCTCCCTTGATGTTCTCATTGCCCAAGATGGTCACCTCACTTGGCCTCAGCCCACGCAGCCGTGGTCCACACGGCCCTGCCGATGGTCTGTGGAGCCAGAGAAGGCCGTGTGCTTGGAGCGGAATGAACGGGTGTGAAGGAGGGGGGAGATGTGAGTGATGCAGGGCCTTTGGGCTGGGGTGCAGGTTTGCATGTACTAAAGGGGGGTGTTAAGCAAGTAAGTGATGTGGTTGGGTGTGGGCTGTCACGGGGTCTCTGGCTTCTGTGCGGGAACTGAACGGCTGGAGGCAGAGTGGAAGCCGCCGAAACAAGTTTGGAGTGTTCTCTGGGCAGCTCCGCCCGAGACGACACCTCCGGGGGAAGGGGCTGTGCTGCCCAGCTGGACTCAGCCTTGATTTCTCCTCGGGCCGCCGCCGCTGCCCAGCAGGCCTCACGCTGTGACTTCCCTTCCCCCCGCCATGCGGTCTCCGCCACTAGGCTACTGTGTTCATCGCTTCGCTCCTCCTTTTTCCTACTGACCTGAATTTCAGTGATGTAGCATGACGATGTTCACGAAACATGGCTTTTTAAGAGGCTCTCGATTATGACAGCCCTGAAGCTACTGCAGGTAGGGTGACATTCAGCTTCACGGGTGGCTTTGCCCACTCTCTGACTCCTTTTCCGTCCCGCCCTTTTACACAGCTCACTGCAGCCACCTGCACCTCCGCTTGGAAAGCAAGTCAGGCTCTGAGAACAGGCTTTTTTCCCTAGGATTCTGCATCCATTTCTCCTTCAGCGAGAGCTCCATTTCCAACAGCTCTCGGCAAGCCACCTCCTTTGGGAAATTTGGGCGATCATGTTGTCAGACAGGCCGTCCCATGCCCCACCCGCACGGTCGGTTTCTATTGCACAGCTCCTTCCACAACTGGTATTTAACCTGACAATGAGGGCTAAGAGTGAAGGGACCACATACATGTTCATGGACTTATCCCCAATCCATTACCATGTCTGACTCTTAGTAGGCGCATTTTCTTTTTCAAAAATAATGAATTAGAAAGACACAGTCGGAAAGGAGTTCAGGTTTCTGATATTCTATTCCTTCTTTCAAGTGTGGCCCTGCCTGGGCCCTCAGCACCAGTGTGAGCCTGGCAGGCGCTGGGTCTCTCTGAACCAAGGTTTCTTCTAAAACAGGGGCTGCCCTGTGGGGAGCGGCACAGAGTGTCCCCATAAAATTAAAAATGGAACTGCACTTCTGGGAGTATGTCCTAAGGATCCTGAAACACCAGTTTGAAAGGATACATGCACCCCTCATAGCAGCTCACAGCAGCACTATTTATAATCGCTAAATCTGGAAACAGCCCAAGTGCCCATCAGTAGATGAGTGGATAAAAACCTGTGGGACATGACACCATGGAACACTGCTCTACCATAAAAACATGAAATCTTACCTTTTGGGACAGCAAGGATAGACGTATAGAGTATTATACTAAGAGAAATAAGCCAGTGAGAGAAAGACAAATACCATATTAAGAAGGCAAACCCCTATTTCGCAAAACTACTGTTTAGAATTCAGCTATTTTTCAGAAAGTCTCTTATTCTAAAAAAAATAACTTTGCTTCCTAGCCTGCTTTAACTTGCTTGAATAATGAGGACAATAAACCTAGCAGTCTGACCTTGTAGGTCGAGATTAGGAATGCCCATAAATTTTAGAACTGTGTTTGTTTTCAAAGACAGCAATGAGATAACCACTAATTACACAGAGAACTGGCTCCTTAGTAAAAAGGGAAGCTCTGCTTGTAGCTTTGCTTAAAATTTGAATTCATTTTCTCTAAGTCCACTGCAGTGAATAAAGTGTAACTCCAAACTCTCCTGCATTGTTTGATTGTTCTGGTCCTCCGTGACAGTATGGTTTCACTCATGTGTTAAATCTAATGAACAAAATAAACAACAAAATAAAAAACAAAATAACAAACAAAATAGAAACAGACTCAGAGAACGGACTAACAGCTGTTCAGGGAGAGGGGATTTAGGACTTGTTGCAAAAGGTGAAGAGATCAAGCAGAGGAAAAAAAACAAAATTCATGGACGCAGATAACAGTATGGTGGTTACCAGAGGGATAAAGAGGGGAGGAGGTAGCAGAGGGAAGAGGGGGCATGAATGGTGATGGAAGGAGACTTGACTGTGGTGTGAACAAAAAATACAATGCGCAGATGCCGTGGTCTAGAATTATACAGTGAGAACTGATACCATTTTATTAACCAACATGACCGCCATGAATTCAATTTTAAAATAAAATAAAAATAACTACGTTCGATTGGGGCTGCTTTATGCTTCCCCACTGTCTATGCCTGGTCTCCGGGAGGGGCCTCGGTGTCCGGCCGCCTGCATCGCCCGCTCCCCGGCAGCTTTTCTCCGAAGCCCCAGCTTCCTGGCCCCTCCCACACGTGCCCCCTGCTGAAGTGCAGCCAGGAGGTGTCTTTCATTCTAACACATTCTCCTTCTTTCCTTATCTTTTTTGTTTGCTGGGTTTACTTCCTCATTTATCAAAAGGCCAGTTAACTGGGTTTCCTGTACATGCCTGCAGATGGGGTTCCAAATTTCCCCAGGGTTTCCCGTCCGTCTGCCAGCCAGTGTGTCTCCCCCTTTCTCTTTGGGCTTCAGTTCTCCCACCAACTCCCCCCAAAGCTGCTCCCGCCAGGACAGACGTGGCCCCCTGTGCTCACCGCCTCCCTGTGCTCACCGCTTACACCGCACGCGGGGCAGGGATGATGACGGAGGTTCCCGATTCCCACCCGTTCTTCTCTGTGTGGGTGGATTGCCTGCATCGCTAAGTGCCCCTGCATTATGGGTTCCTAGACCACTCTAAGGAAGGCTCTCACAGTGTTATCTAAAATGTTAACTCAATGATTTCGGACGTAAATTCCTTATTGCCAATCATCCCAATAAGACTATTAATTTACTGTTGGGCATTTACTCCCCTCAGTGCCAAAACCACCACAGGAAGCTGAACAGGCGTGCACAGAGCACCCCCCGGTGCTTGATTGTGGACACCGGAGGGAAGCACTTTCTCTCTTAGGCTCGGGTGTGCACAGTGTCAGTCCACACTCCTCACAGGCTGGATGAAGGAGGCTGCGGGAAGAATGGACTCTCCCAGCATCCATAGTACAGCAGGGAAAAAGAACTGCTCCAAACACTGGCATTTTTAATAAAATACTTTTAATTTAATTTTAATACTTGTTGAAGTCAACATAGATAAAACCATGGGGAAACTTATTTAATCGTATTGGGGGAAAAAATGCTTCTGGTCAGAGTAGCAAATTGCTTGGCCACATTCATGGGACCCACCTGCAAACAAAGAAATTCCCATAGCCTGTTCTTCTGCTGCTAGGGTATATCCACACACATACGTGTTAGAAAATGGATTGAATACACTTTTGTTTATTTTTTACTAGTTCTAAGATAAGGAAAAGTCTTGATCCTTTGAATGTATAAACTCACCCAGCTATTATTGGAATGGTCATCCTATCTAATAAAAGACTAATATGCAAATTGACCATACCTCTGTTATACCCACAGGCCATGCCCACCAGTCAATCAGGAGTGAGTATGCAAATTACTTCAACCAAGATGACTGCAGCCACAGAGAGAGCACTAGGATTGGGTTTCCCCGACAATGGAGGAAGTCAAGCTTTCCACCTGCCCTGGCCGGCCTAAGCCTCCACTCAAGGCTCCAAAGTTTCAATTATAGATGATAAATAAACACCAGATACAAGGCCTCCAATTGTGTTTTCCGATGGTCTTAAGTGACCCTGCTAGTGGTTCTCATCCTGTGGGTTTCGACCCACAGGTTGAGAACCGCTGCTGTAGAGCCTAAGACCATCAGAAAACACAGATATTTACATTTCGGTTCATTAACAGCAGCAAAATTACAGTCATGAAGTAGCAACAAAAATAATGTTATGGTTGGGGTCACAACAACATGAGGAGCTGTGTTAAAGGGCCGTGGCATCAGGAAAGTGGAGAACAACTGGTCTGGACAAAGAAGCACACTCTCCCGTCTCCCTCAGCAGCACTGGGTTCCTGGCAGGGGACATGCTCCCCAGGCCACGTGGCTATGGTCATGGGCCACCACACTGGATAGTGGACCTCAGTCAGCTGCATCATGGGAAGGAAGGCTGGACGCACTGTTCCTGGCCCGGCTGCACCTGTTCCAGGACTGGCTTCTCCCAATAAACTTGGCTTCTGCTAATTGTTTTTTGTCCACAAATTCATTCTTTGATTTTGAAAGACAACAATCTTGGACGTGACAGCCACACTTTGGTTTCCCTAGCATAGAGCTCCCCAGGCCCATGGAGGGTGCAGGCTGGTTTTCAGGAGGAGCATTCCTGACAGCCTCTGGCTGAGAACGTGCACAGCGAGGAGAAGGAGAAGGGCTGAAGCCTGTCGCCACTGAGAATGCTGAAGGCGTGCTGCCTCTGAAAGGCAGGTGGGGCTGCTCGGAGTTAGAGGTGAAGAAACTCTAAAGCAGCAGAGAAACTAGCAGAGTTGCTTATCTGAGAGCCAGAGTCCACAGCGACCTTGAAAATGTCCCCGTTCCTCCTGGGCAGTTTTGGCTCTGACCCCCTCCTCTGTGGAAGCCCTGAGCACTGCCCCCCCCCCCGTGTCTCCCCCCCCCCCCCCCCCCGGCCTCTAACCTGCTGGGTTTGCTCAGGGGGATCTGAGCAGTGAGCTCCTCGCACATGGCAGGCACTCAGGACAGCCGGTCTGGCCTCTGTCTGCACCAGGCTCAGCCTCCCCTCCTTCCCCCGTGCTGTGGCTAAAGGAAACCCAGAGCCAGGATTCTCGGCGCCTGGGTCGGGAAATAGGTGGCCATGTGGGGAGGTGGGGACACTGTGCTCCAAGCTTACAAAATGAAACAGCCGGATCCAAAACGCTGCCCTCCACCTGGCCTGGGAAACCTCGCCGCCAGGGCCCTTGCTGCTGCCTGCAGCATCCCTGCCGGTGATCCTTTGACTTGCTCATGGAAAATGTTCTCAAGAAATCAAATAACGATAAGCATAACACAGGCACGCCTGGTGGATATGCACTGATCTATGGGTGTTTTCCAAGGATGGTGGTTTCCATGGATAGTTTCAGAGCATTAGATGCAAAAATCCTGAACACAGATGCAACCTGGGGTATTACTTAGCTAATCTACTGCCACACGGAAAGCCACACGCACAAGGGATTCATTAAAATGTGAGCTGTTTCAACAGGAAGAGAATCAAATGACCCTGAAAATCCTTGCTTAATCTTTTCTTTTCGGCTTCCATCAACAAATGACAGTTCTCATTATCCTGAAAATTAGCAACTGGGATTTGTCACTGACCCACTATTCACATGCATTGCAAGTAGAAATTGTGTCTAAAGACCGAAGAAAATGCAAACCTATAAATAACTGTAGGAATAAATGAGTAATAGCATCTTTCTAAACAAATTCAAGGATTGTTTTTTTAAATTGATTTCAGAGAGGAAGGAAGAGGGAGAGAGAGATAGAAACATCAATGATGAGAATCATTGTTTCTGCCTCCTGTATGGCCCCTACTGGGGATCAAGCCCACAACCTGGGTATGTGCCCTTGACTGGAATCGAACCTGGGACCTTTCAGTTTGCAGGCTGATTCTCTATCCATGGAGCCAAACCAGCTGAGGCTCCAGTCTGATTTTTTTTTTAATGTTTTATTTATTTATTTATTTATTTATTTATTTATTTATTTAGAGGAAGGGAGAAGGATAGAGAAACAGAATCTCAATGAGAAATAGACTTTGATTGGTTGCCTCCTTCATGCCCCCTACTGGGGTGGACCCCACAACCCGGGCATGTGCCCTGACAGTGAATTGAACCCCAGCGACCTATTGGCTATACTGGCCGGGGTCCAGTCTGATTTTTTAGAAATGTACTTCTATGAGGTTTTTACTGTAGAGTGTTAGCTAGTGTAACCTAACTTGCTTCATATGGTTTATACAAATCATAAATTTTCTTTATAATTTAAAAAAAATTCTCCTTGTAATCTTACATGAACAGAGACATTATGAAAAGGAAATCTAAGACCCAGAAAGTAAAAGTGCCTGGCCAAGTTCAGGAATTCAAAAAGCGACCAAGGGCTGCGCCCTTCGGCCCAGGACCCAGACCCGGGCTACTGGCATCACTGAGGCGCCGGGGAGACAGTGCCTCCCAGTACATCCAATCATGTCTTTCTGTCTTCTACCAAACGTTGTTTGTTGCTATTTTAGTTTTTACAGGTCTTGTCTTTAATTGGTACCTTAAATATTATACAGTTATTTTTTAAAATGACACTTTTGCCCAGCTAGTGTGGCTCAGTGGTTGAGCATCAACCTATGAACCAGCAAGTCACTGTCTGATTCCCTTTAGGGCACATGCTCAGGTTGCAGATTCAATCCCCAGTAGGGGGCATGCAGGAGGCAGCTGATCAATGATTCTCTCTCATTATTGATGTCTCTCTCTCTCTCTCTCTCTCTCTCTCTCTCGCTCTCTCTCTCTTTCTCTCTCTCCTTTCCTCTCTAAAATCAATATACTACCTAATAAAAGAGTAATTTGCAAATTAACCATCACTCTGCTACAAGCCATGCCCACCAGCCAATCAGAGTGAGTATGCAAATTAACCCCAACCAAGATGGCTGCAGCCACAGAGAGCAGTTGAGAAGCTATAGAGGAAGCCAAGCTTTCCACACTCCTGGACAGCCTAGGCCTTCACTCAAGGCTACAAAACTTCAATTATAAAAGGCAAACAATCCAAACAGAAATGGTGGCAGCTATGGAGCCAGTAGGAGGCTTGGCTTTGCTCCAGGCTACAAAGTTTCAATCGTAGAAGGTAAATAAATTCTAGATACCAGGGTCTTTGCTTTGGTTGCTGACTGTGTGTTGGGGGGGGGGAGGGGGTTGGGAGAGGAAGGGGGGAGTCATGGCTAACCTGCAAACCACTCATGCCCTGTGATTAATTCTCCCAAAGCCCAGAAAATGTGTGCAGTAATGAATCTCCTGTTACAGCTGAGGATCCTGAGGCTGAGAGAAGGTAAATAAAATAAATACAATCAAGACATTTTTCTCCACTCTTCTCCCTTGAAACACATGAAAACTTTATTTCTTAAAAATAATAACAGGCCAAAAGCTCACTTGATCTTGATTTTCAGTACAAATACAGACTGAAAGTGGGGCCTCACGATCCTTCTGACCTTCTGGGTTTTAAACAGGAGGTGTCAGAAAAGTTATCACAGGGATAACTGGCTTGTGGCAGCCAAGCGTTCTCAAAATAAAAGAATAAAGATTAAAAAAAAATAATAACAGGCATGACATCCCAAACTCATACATTTAAAGAAACAAGGACGAGGTCACAGAAACCATCACGAATCACACTTACCTGGAGTGCGATGTCCAGGGAGCAGAGCTGGCTCAGAGCTGTCCCACGTGCCCTTGGACCTCAGGGTGTCACCGTCCTCAATGCCATGCTCAATGATTCTGGATTTCAAAATGAAGCCCAGGGCAAGGGCAGGCCAGGGCAGGCCTGGGTGTGCCCGGAGTACAATGCCCTGGCCTCCTGTTCTTCAGTGGCCGCACAATGAGCAGCTCTATCCCTGTTGCCTCCACTTCTGGCCTCTAAGTGCTGAAGGTCATGGTATTCAATCCTAAACCCCCTATGAGTTTCCTAAATCCTCTTCCCATGGGTCCTTGCACCAGTGGCTTCTCTCCCCCTCATCTGGGCCCTCAATAACCACCAAAGCTCTCCCCCTCCCCCCACCTCGGGGCCAAGTCAATCCATTTTTCACAAGGAAGCCAGAGTAATTTTAGCAAAACAAAACAGACTCCAGGCTTAAAACCCTCCAATTACCTCCCATTATTCATTTTGATCTGACTCCCACCCCTCAAAAAAAATTTTTTTTGAGTCTGCATTTTGAAAAAAAAATTTTTTGAGTCTTTGCTTGTGCATCTACATTTAAATAAAGATAATTGGGTTTGAGGTGGAAAATAAAGTTGAAATGTATTTTCTGAAGAACTATAGATCTTACTATATGATCTTTCACTGGATAATATTGCATAATGAAAAATCTGATTGAACATATATTAAAAATAAATATCTGTTATGTGCCAGAAAGAGTCTAGGTCCTGCTCTTTCCTCTGTGGAGGTTTCATTGTGGTTGACTTGACAGTAACAGACAATAAGTGATTAACACGCACAGAATGAACTCCCACTTTCAGGAGGTGCAGGCCCAGACGCCGGGCATTGCATAGGAAAGAAGCATAAGGAGGGCGGGGAGAAAAGGATGGACAAACCAAGGTGGGGCCTCCCAGAAAGAGGAGCGTGCTGCAGAGCTGTTGGGAACTGAACTGTGACCCCAGTTCATGTTGAAGCCTCAGCCTCCCTCCCATGTGACTGTGTGGATGTGGGGCTCTCAGGAGGGAGGAAGTTCAGTGAGTGTGTGTGAGTGGCCCTGACCCCATAAGACGGTCACTTACATAAAGTAAAGCCCCAGTGCATGCTGTCTGCACCCGTGGAGCAGAGACAGGAAGAGAGGCCGCACTAGGAACTGCACTGGCCACACCGTGGTCTTGAACCTGCAGCTTCCAGAACTGTGAGAAAATAAGTGTCTATCGTTATACCACACCGTCCGTGGATATCCATTATGATGGCCTAAGAAGACTAATACGAGAGTCACCAGAAAACAACAAAAAACATTACTGGATATTAAAAATGGATCATTAAAATTAATAAAATAGCTGAAACCTGTTTGGCTCAGTGGATAGAGAGTCGGCCTGTGGACTCAAAGGTCCCAGGTTCGATTCCAGTCAAGGACATATATCTTGGTTGTGGGCACATCACTTGTGGGGGGGGGGGTGCAGGAGGCAGCTGATCGATGTTTCTAGCTCTCTGTCCCTCTCCCTTCCTCTCTGTAAAAAATCAATATAATATATATTTTAAAAAAATAATAAAATAAATACTAATTTAAAAAGTAGCTAATATTAAATTCATGTTGAGAAGAACAAGTGATAAAAATGCACTAGACGTGTAGGCTTACAGATTTCAAATTTAATATTTATCTAAAGGTATTTTGCAGGAGAAAAAAATATATAGTAAACAAAAATAATTTATTAAAAAAATACAATCTTTGGGTTAAAAATTTTATTCTTTTTCTTTGCCAAATAAGAATAAAGGGATTCAAAGACAAATATCTAGATTCACATTTGTAAATGTTCTGGCCTGTGGTGACAAAGCCCTAACGCAGGAGCAGCCGCAGTAACTGGGATCACTACTTTGTAAAAAGCTCAGATCTGCACAGGTTTTTCTCTGAGGCCTGCTGGCGCGGCCAGTGCTGACTTTCTATTTAAATCAGAGCACTCTGTGCTGTGTGCCGGGAGGTGTAACAGGAAATGCGGGTTTGGCTGCCTGCCCAGGTATGCCACGCTTGTGAAGCAGGTGCAGGTGCAAAAGAAAAGAGGTTTATTCAGGTGCTGAGCAACCTGGGAGAACGGTGGACTCCTGCCTCAATACCCTCCCCCTTCCTGCTCAGCCCCTTTGTGCTTATGGGAATAGGGAGGTGAGGGCTTTTTCCTACCCAGTTACCTTGCCAGCCTTTGGCACACTCAGTAGCCTATCCATTCATCTTTCTAGCTTTTGGAATGCATGGGCCCTATCTATTCATGTTTTTAGTTTGGGGCACACTCAGCAAACCCTTCCCCCGCCGCCACTGCCATCTTGGCCAAAGGGGGAGATTCCCTGGCTTGTTGACTGACTGTCTACAATATCAGTGATACTCAACAGTCTGTGAATGTTTAAGTTAATTTTCTAAATTACTATGGATTCCCTGGAAATTGCAAAGATAATGCAAGCATGCCCTGTCTGGGGCTCAGCTGGCTGGGGCATCCTCCTGTACAGCTGAGGGCTGTGGAGTCTGACTTTGTTCTTCTGCACATCACTGTTCCAGCACCATTTATTGGAGTGACTATTCTTTCTCCATTAAAGGATCTTGGCATCTTAGTAAAGAAACAGTTGGTCAGATGGCATGATTCTGTACATAGAAATCACTAAGACTCCATCAAAAGTTATTAAAAACAATAAACATATACGTAAAGTTGCAAGATACAAAATCAATGTACAAAAATCCACTGCCTTCCTTTAAACTAACGATGGAACTTCAGAGAAAGAAATGAAAGACAACAATTCCTTCTGTAATTGCAACCAAAGGAATAAAATGCCTAGAAATAAACATGGAATGTGAAAGAACTATATGCATGAATTAATATTTACCAACTAGAGTATACAGAATGAGCAAATGTAGGTTCACAGTTGTGAAAATGTGAAACAGAGTTGATTCTTGTATTATATTTATTAATTATTGTATTATTCTCCATACAAATAACTATAAACCTACTTTGTCCCATCAAAACACTTTTCCAAAAATATCTTTTAAATTTTTTTTCCAAAAATTCCTTCTTTAAATTAAATTGTGCCATATACATGTAACATATCTAGATTTAATTGTTATAGTCCAAATTCTAATTTCGTATCTCATAGCATCTTGGGTTGATTTTTTAAATTTGCATACATTAACGTTCACTTTTATTAGAGAATGCAATTGCTGTGTTGTCAGTCATCCTCTCCTTCCCCAACCAATGGCAATAGGTATTGTGTTTTCCATCCATTGTTTTTTTTCTTTTTTCCAAATATCACATGACTGGAATCATACAATACATAACCTTCCATCTGACTTCTTTTACTTAGCAAAATGCAGTTAAGCTTCAATCACAGTGTTGCATGAATCAGTACCTTTATCTTGTTATCACAGTACAGAGGCCATTGCCATTAGCCAGCTATTAATAACAGAAAAGGAGCAAAGGAAAGGCCATGCCCCCTGCAAAGCACTGGGGACAGAAGCACACAGGAAAGACAGACGCATGCCCAGTAAAGCTGGGAGGACAGAGGGAAGGTACTTGCCTGTCAATCACACCTGAGGACCAAGGTGGTTGGCCAGAATGGACATGGCCACTGCAAAATGGACAAGGATTTGGGACACCCCAATCCCTTACACAAAGAAGTTCACTCTCTTGGTTCCTCTTGGCACACTGGCTCATGGCTCACGCTTGGCTTCCTCGCATTCTCCCATGTGGCCAGAGCCAGGCGGACCCCACACACAATGGACTGCAACATGGGACGGACACTCTGGACTGAGTTCAGCTCTCCTGAAACCTGAGCTGCACTGGTTCCATGGCTGGGCTGAGGGACACAGGACTCAGGAAACCCAGGCATGTGAGTACATGGAAATAAAGCTTTCTAATACACCACATCCTCCCCCACTAGCTTCAGAAAATGCCTTTTTTCTGGGGGCGGGTATCCCAAGGACAACACTCCCATTAGCAACGGGGAGAGGTGAGCTATGTTTCCTCTGACATCAGCACCACTTGTTTTATTCATTCCTCTGTTGAAGTGGCTACAAACATTCAAGTACAGAGTTTTGTAGTAATTTACAGTTTGTTTGCATTAGGAAATACCTAAGAATTCAATGACTGGATTATATAGTAAATGTGTGTTTAACTTATAAAAACCTCCAAATCACCTTCCAACGTGGCTTATTATTTTGTATTTCCATAAGAAATGAATGAGAGGTCCTGATATTACTATGTATTTTTGCCAGCATTTAGTGTCATCAGTATCTCTTTCTGATCTTAGCTTTTCTAATAAATGTGTGGTGGCATATGAACTCAAGTGGCCAAAATCATTTGTTCAAAAAAAACATGCTCCTGATAGTGATGACTTTTACCTGGGGAGTGGCTTCATATATTTTCTTGGAATTTTATTGATAAAATTGATAAGTTATAACACTCTTCCCCCTATATGATTTAATTACTATTTCTATTTTCTTTGGTTTCTTCTTTTTTTTTTAAACTTCTCAAAATACTGCTATTAATTTTAAAGATATTATTCATGTTATTATGAGTCTATTCTTTGTTTTAGATATTTCCTGCATTTTCTATAAGATTAAGAGTGTGCAGAAAGATAAACTCATCACTTCAATCTGTCATCTGTTGCTTCTCAGTTAACATTTTGTGTGTTTTTTAAATTATATCCTGAATGTCAACTATGTTATATTCTCTCACTTCAGCTTCTTACCACCCTAGCTAGTCCCCTAAACAAAATCCAATAACATGAAAGCAATATATATATATATATATATATATATATATATATATATATATATATATATATATCATGGGAAAGATACTTGCAATTCAAAAGCACTAAGTTTCCTTGGGGAGAATCAAAACACAAATCATCTATTAAAATACGATTTTGAAATTGGAACTACATACAGAAAAATGATAGAGCAAGGATTTGTTAATTATTCTGGCCTATGATAAAATACTTATTTTTTAAATAGTAGCGTTCTGTTTGAGCACCTTATTTATATAGGGATAGGCATAAATATATATCTATATGAGCATACAACAGCAGATAAATATTAGGTGTGTCAATTTCTTTTAACTTATGCCTTTTATCAATCAACCATAATTTTGCCCCTAACATCTGATAATAGGTTTTAAATTTAAATTATGTTTTCACACATTCACAATTATGCTGAAAACGGATCACTCTGTATTATGAAGTGATCAGAAACCTTATGGGGAATTCCGATTTTCACCCTTTGCCTCCTCTGATGCGGAGGGTCTCAATGGTCCATGAGAGCATCAGCAGGACGTTCCCAAGGTGGATGGAGCCGGGGAGAGTGGAAAACATGTGCTACCTGCCCTCCTGGCACCTCTCCAGGCCCAGGTGCCTTCGGTGGGGCCTGGGGTGGTTGAGGCAGACTCAGTCAATGAACGTGGTCTAATTCCTTGGGTTGGACCACTAGTCCATTCTCTGGCCTTTGGGAAAAATATAGGGATGGGGAAAACCTCTAATTATTAAGAAACACTAATCTTTGGTCTTTGGGTAAAAATCCTGGCATAGCTCTGTAGTGTGTGGCCTGGGAAAGCACCTAAGCTTCTCCCGGGTGCCAGGAAATAAAACCACTCCCCGAACAGAGTTCTCGGGAAAATGACGATTAACAGATAAAAGTAAATTCATAGCCAAATACATTCCTTTTACGTTTCAGTAAAAACCCTCGAGAAACCTCTTCTAAGTCTAATAAGACCCCTAGCATCGCGTCCAGCCCATTCCTCCCGCAGGCTCAGCGCTGCCCGTCTGCACGCCTTCGGAGGTTTATTTCCGTCTGCGCAGTCCCTGTGCCCCGGGCCTTTCCAGCAGGGCCTTCTTTTGATTAACTGCTCATAATTAAAATTAAATTTGATGAACTGGAACCAAAGCTTTTAATGGCTTCTCCTTAGCACACTATACCTTTAATTTAGTGGAAATTCCTATCTAATAAAAAGGGAATATGCAAATTGACCGCCACACCATCACAAAGATGGCAATGCCCATAGCCACAAGATGGCGGCACCCAATCCCCTCAGTTCCATTACAGTCTCACAGTCCTTTCAGCCAGCTGGGGGTGGGGAGGTGGGGCAGGTGCACAGTGCAGCCAAACCCATCCTCAGCCCCCAGCCACCCAGGGCCAGCCCGAGGTGCAGACAAATCTCAGATGTCGGCTGTCCAGCTGACTCCTGAGGCACAGGCAAGCCTTGAATGGCAGCTGCCAGCTGCCCAGGGCTGCCCAAGGCTCAGTAACTAAGCCCGGCTGAGGCTTGCGCTGCTGGCAGTGGCAGCAGCAGAGGTGTGATGGGGATCGCCTTCCCCTGATAGCCAGGTCACTTTCTACCCCTGAGGGCTCCTGGACTGTGAGAGGGGGCAGGCTGGGCTGAAGGCCCCCCTCTCCAGTGCATGAATTTTCATGCACTGGGCCTCTAGTAAGAGTATAAATTCCTATAACTAAAGGGAGATTGAAAAACAGTCATTTTCTGAATAACTGAGATAGCTCTTAAAGTTTTCTTTCTATAGGTATACCTGTAAAAATAAAGTCTCTGATGTAAATCAGCTCAGGTTGTCAGAAAATATACTGGGAATAGATACAAAAGTACTTTACATTATCATTTATATAAAAAATGCACCTCATTCTTAAACTTACGTTATGATGAAAATAAATATGTGTCTGTAAAAATCTCAAAAAATAGAAAATCACAAATTCATAGAAATGAAAGCTAAAATATCGAAAGAAATTAAATAATCTTTACAAAGCCTATTTTTTTCTTAGCCATGTTCACCACTTTGTGTGTAGTAGCATGTTGTTAAGTGTTTGCACAGTGTTAGCAATGGCCCTCTAGCAGAACTTGATTTCATCTTTCAAACAGAAACTTTATACTCATTGAACAACCCCACCTTGCTCCTGCCTTTCCCCTCCCAGTCCCCCCAGATCCTTGCAATCAACATTCTACATTGTTTCTTAGAAGGATGTACCTCATATTAGTGGAATCATACAGCCTTTGTCTTTTTTGTGATTTACTGATTTCATTTAGCATACTGTCCTTCAAGATTCACCCATTTTGTAACACTGACAGCATTTCCCCCGTTTTTTGAAGACTGAATAATATTCCCTCATATGTATATACTAGAGGCCCGGTGCACAAAATTCATGCATGGGGGGTGTGTTTCTCAGCCCAGCCTGCACCCTCTCCAACCTGGGACCCCTCGAGAGATGTCCTACTATCCAGATCAGGTTTAAATTGGCAGTCAGACATCCCTCTCACAATCCAGGACTCCTGGCTCCCAACTGCTCATCTGCCTGCTTGCCTGATTGCCCCTAACCACTTCTGCCTGCCACCTAATCACCCTTTAACCACTCCCTTGCCAGCCTGATTGATGCCTAACTGCTCCCCTGTCAGCCTGATTGCCTTTAACTGCCCTCCTGCTGGCCTAGTCACCACTAACTTCCCACCCCTGCAGGCCTGGGTCCCCCCCAACTACCTTTCCCTGCAGGCCCAGTTGCCCCCAACTTCTCTCCTCTGCTGACCTGGCCATCCCTAACTGTCCTTCTCTGCTGGCCCGATTGCTCACAACTTCCCTCCCTCACAAGCCTGGTCCCTCCCAACTGCCCTCCCCTGCTGGCCATCTTTTGATGGCCATCTTGTGTCCACATGGGGCCAACCATCTTTGACCACATGAGGGAAGCCATCTTGTGTGTTGGAGTGATGGTCAATTTGCATATTACTCTTTTTTTAGTATCGTGATGAACCCTTAGGTTGCTTCAACCTTTTGGCTTTTGTGAATAATGCTGCAATGAACACGTGTGTGCAAATATGCCTTCAGGATCTGCTTTCAGCTCTATTGGGTATATATCCAAAAGTAGGATTGCTAGGTCATAAAGTAATTTTATATTTAATTTATTTGAGAAAACTTCATATTGCTTTTCATATTTGTTGCAGTATTTTACAAAGCCATCATCAGTGAACAAGATTTTCAGTTTTTCCACATCCTTATCAACAATTGTAATGTTCTCTTTTTTGCCTTTTTTTTTTTTTATATAGTGGTCATTCTAAAAGGTATGAGGTAATATCTCATTGTGGTTTTGATTTGCATTTCCTTGATTAGTTATACTGATCAGCTTTTTATATGCTTTATGGCTATCTGTATATCTTTTTTGGAGAAATATGCCCTTTCCCCATTTTTAAGTCATGTTTTAGTTTTGCTGTTCAGTTGTAGGAGCTCTTTATATATTCTAGAGATTAACTCCTTCCCAGATAATAATTTGCAAATATTATCTTCCTCTTCGTAGGCTTCCTTTTCGCTCTGTTGATGGTTTCCATTTCTATGCAAACATTTTAAGTTTGATGCAGTTTGATTTGTCTGTTTTTGTTCTAGTTGCTGTGCTTTTGGTATCTTATCCAAGAAATAATTATCAAATCCAATGTCATGAAGAAACTTTTTTTTCCTAGGAATTTTATAGTTTCAGATTTTACATTTAGGTCTTTAATCCATTTTAAGTCAAGTTTTGTTTACAATGTAAAGTAAAAGTCCAATTTCAATTCTTTGCATGTAGATGTTCAATTTTCCCACAGTTTGTTTTAATTAATCAAAAAAATTTGCATATATGTAGTAAAGTTGTGATGAATAGAAAGTAGAATGTGCAAGATGGAAGATGTCTGTCAAGAGATTGAGAATTGGAATATTTCTGAGCTCATAAAGCAAAGTGACCTGAAATCAACAACTCCAAGTAAGTATAGAACTCCATCCAAGAATAAAGACCTTGTCAAGGTTGTTTCTCCATCAGTGCTTCATATATACTATAATTATATTATTATTATTTCTTGTGTGATCATCTTGCCCATAAGACTGTAAATTTTGAAAAAGCAAGATCTATGTCTAAATTATTTACTATTTTATCTTTATGGCTGATACATGACTGACACATAGTATAAGCTCAATACATATTGTGGACGAACGAATTGAGAGACTTCCAATTCCAGCATGACTATGGACTAG
Source organism: Pipistrellus nathusii (assembly GCA_963693515.1). NCBI lineage: Eukaryota > Metazoa > Chordata > Mammalia > Chiroptera > Vespertilionidae > Pipistrellus > Pipistrellus nathusii. Next base: position 70,743,441 of record OY882867.1, on the reverse strand, counting down.
ATAATCTGAAGATCTCTTCCTACAAAACACTATAAATGTTTCATTAAAGGTAGCAAAAGTTCTCCAACATAGAGAAGAGCAAAGGAAAGTCACTTATGAATTCTAACAGGAGAAGAGTGACCGTTGTGAAATATGCCCAAGGCTTTCTCCATAACAAAGATCTGCCCATCATGGGAAAAGGAAAACAGAGCATTTTGTTCTCTAAGAAAAACGCATTTACCCGGTTCCAGACTCCCCACACATTCCATCTCACAGCCTTTTCCTCATAGTTTCTCAGAAGGTTGAAGGCTGAAGGTCACTGCAGATTTGTAGCCCTTGGCTCTGGACGTGGATGAAAACTATGCTTTGGCTTGGCTTTCTGTTTGCTGCATCAGAGATGGAGAGGGATCTACTATTTATTTCATTCAAAAGAATAATAAGTCTTTTAAAATATATATTTTTTATTGATTTTAGAGAGGAAGCAAGAGGGAGAGAGAGAAAGATAGAAATATGAATGACGAGAGAAAATCATTTGTTGGCTGCCTCCAACAGTGGGGATCGCGCTTACCACCTGGGCATGTGCCCTTGACCAGAATCATACCTATGACCCTTCAGTCCACAGGCTGACACTCTATCAACTGAGCCAAACCAGCTAGGACAAGAATAATGGGTCTTGACACAGCAATTTTGGGATTGACAAGGTTTTTGATGATGCTTGTTAGCAAGTCTGACTCCCTGGAGGAGTTGGTCCAGTTACCTAAGTCTATCCATTATATTCCAAACTCGGAGTTCAGAATATACCAAGAAATTTAGGAATACATGTCAAAATATGTTTGTACATATGTTCATCTCAAGTAGAAGATGAGGAAGGTCTTAGGTATGGGAAGAAACTGTTCAGTAGAAGTGTGTCGAATGAGTCAATGTGCGGGAACGTTTGTGATGAGTGTGACCAGGAGACAAAGTCCCATGGAGTGTGGGGAGGAGGGCTCTGGAGCCGCACCCCATTTGGAATCCGGGGCCATCACTTACCAGCTATCTCAGCCTGGGGCAAGCTGTTAACCCTCTGGTGCCTCAGGCTCACCATCCAGATGAGAGAAATAATAATGCCTGTGAGGAGGGTTCATCCATGTTTATATAAATCAATCTATATGAAGTTCTTTAAATGCTCCTGCAATACAGTAGCACTCTGTAAGTGCTAGATATTTTTTCTTAAGCTACATCTAAATAATCCTTTATAGTTACAGACCAGCACCTGTTAATTCCAAGATTCAAAATTTATGTGCAAATGAAAAATGATCTATAATCTATGTGCAAATGAAAAATGATTATTATCATATTTTAAATTTCTTTAAAATCTAACTGCTTTAGAGAAAAAGTCTAACACCTAGCAACTACTTAATAGAGCTGGTACACAATAGGAATTGAACAGAACAAAGATCACACCATTGGGAAATCAACAATAGATATCAAATAAACTCATTAGTGACTTGAAACAGTTTGTATAGTTAAATGTCTTATTATGATGGAAAAATAGGATTCTGTGAAACCTGTGGCAGCCGCTGAGTGCTAATATAAGACATGTTTCCGGTGACAGAATGGAGATCTTGATGGAGCAGAGCCCCAGCACGAAATTCTACCCCGGAGACGGGAAAGGCACCCTGGGGCAGGGCCCAGGATCCAAAATAGAAACAGTTCTTTGGAGCTCGAGGTGGGATCAGAACCTAAACAGCCTGCAGGAACAAATCACAGGGCCTGGAAAACTAAGCCAACCCTCCTGCGGCCCAAAGATGACAGAAGCAGAATTTAATCACGCTGGGCCTGGCAACGTTTCCCGCCGCATCCTGACTGTCTGTGATGCCCGCAGCTTAGGTTGTGCTGTGTTCATTTAAGTCCAGCTTTCATCTTGCAAAAAGCAGTGGATGCTGAGGCTCATCACCCAGACGGCGCATCATCCTTCCTTCGGAAAAGAATCACACCAAGGTGACGCTTTACCTACGAAAATTGTATTTTACCTGGAAAAGATGAATATAATGTTTTCTTTTCCTCATTGGCTTCTCTTCGGGAAACACTAATCGGACGGCGTTGACTTGGCTTTGCCAGGCTTTTGTGCCAATCGTCTTTTTGCCAGTTTTCTGTCCGCTGTTTCCCATTCCCATTTCCTGCTGGTGACTACCCTCCTCCCCACGCGGGCTGGGTCTGCATGCAGCTCTCGCGTTTGTAATGGTTTGAGTTTATTTTCTATTCTGTTTGCTAACTTTCATGCTGTCTGTTATTGGAAGAATTCTCTTCTTTGATATAATTTTTTTGTTTGTTTTTGTTCTTCCTCACCCAAGGATATTTTTTTCATTGATTTTTAGAGAGTGGAAGGAGGGGACAAGTAAGAGAAACATTGATGTGAGAGAAACACATGAATCGGTTTCATCTGACACTCACCCAACCAGGCTGAATGGAGCCTGCAACCCAGGAGGAGCCCCTGGGGGAACCAAACGGGCAAACCCTCAGTGCCCTCGGCCTTCCACCACTGGCTGGTTTTCTGTTTTTTCACATACTTCGTGATCGCTTCCTCTGCCTCAGGAGATGGAATAAATATTGTTAAACTTCAATTTCTGCTGGTTAGTCCTCAAAATAATATTAGACACGCACCTTATGCCTATGTGTCTTCCCCTGGTTGGCCCAGGCCTGTCACATCCGCTCCTGCTGTCACAGAACAAGTCCCTCCGGAGCTGTCTGCCCAGCGCAGGGTGGGGGTGGAGGCAGGACTGGGCGGGCCACAACTTAGGCTTCCGGGCTCAGGGTCCCTGTTCTCTGCCCAGGACCTGGAAAACCAGTGCTGGAAGCCAAGGGAAGGGAGGCCTAGTGCATGAATCTCTTTGTGCAACGGGCCTCTAGTAGAATTATCATTTTATATTTGGGTTTAGCATTTAACACGTGTTTTCTTAACAACTTTTAGTATACAATGCAGCATTGTTAATTATAGTCAACTTGCTGAACATTGCATCTCCAGAATTTAGTTATTTTATAGCTGAAAGTTTGTAACCTTTTTTTTTTCTTTTTCTTTTTTTGTTACTCCTCACCCGAGACTATTTTTCCATTGATTTTTAGAGAAAGTGAAAGGGAGGGATAGAAACAGAGAGAAACATTGATAGATTGATTGTCTCCTGCATGCACCCCTACTGGGGCCCAGCCAGGATTGAGCCTCCAGCTGAGGTGTGTGCACTTGTCGGGATCAAACCCATGATTCTTTAGTCCGTGGACCAACACTCAACCCACTGAGCCAAACTGGCCAGGGCTAAAAATGTGTAACCTTTGACCTGCATTTCTTCTGCCTACCTCAGCCCTGAGAATGACCATTCTACTGGCTATTTCTTCAACCTCAGCTTTTTAAAATTTCACATATATGTGAGACCATGCAGGGTTTATCATTCTCTGTCTGACTTGTTTCACTTAGCAAAAAGCCCTCAAGATTTATCTATATTGTCACAAATTACAGATTTCCTTCTTTTTTATGGCTGAGTAATGTAACACATTTCCTTTATTTACCTTTCAATGGACACTTAGGTTGTTTCCATGTTCTGGCTTCTGTGAATAAAGCTACAGTGAACATGGACGAGCAGTTGTCTTTAAGGTAGTGACTTTATTTCTTTTGGATAAATACCCAGAAGTAGGATTGAAGAGTCATGTGGTATAGCTCTATTTTAAACTTTTGGGGCCCTCCATACTCTTTTCCATAATAGCTGCCCCAATGTACACTCTGATCCGCAGCGCATCAGGTTCTAAAATAGGGGCTGCACCATAGGGAGCGGTATGGAGTTTCCTCAAAAAATTAAAAACGGAACTGCATTATGACTCAGAGATCCCACTTCTGGGAATATATCCTAAAAATACCAGAACACCAATTCGAAAGAATATATGCACCCCTGTTCATAGCAGCATTATTTACCAAGGTCTGGAAACAGCCCCAGTGCCCCTCAGTGGATGGATGGATTAAAAAGGCTGTGGTCCCTCTACACAATGAATACCACATGGCCATAAAAAAGAAAGGAACTCTTACCTTTTGCAACAGCATGGATGGACCTGAAGAGTATTATGCTAAATGAAATAAGCCAGTCAGAGAAGAATAAGTGACCACACTTATCAGTGGAATCTAAGGAACAAAATAGAAACAGGGGCATGGATGCATGGAATAGAATATCAGATCTAAGATGGGAGCAGGGACTGAATGAAAGGTGAAGGGATTAGTCCAAAGAACCTCTATGTGTGACCCAGGGATGCAGACAACAGTGTACAATGGTCAGAGGGAGGTGGGGGCTGGGTGGAGGAGCAAAGAGGGAAATGGGACCATCTGTAATAGAATCAATGATAAAAACATTTTTTAAAGGAAAAGTTTGCCTATGAATTTATGTGTCCACATCTTTGCTTTCAACAAGTCAAGTGTGGCTATATTGATCAGTCACACAGAGTTGTGTTCCCCTGGCTCATGAAAGCAAGAATCAGTTCCGTTTGGGAATGCCTGTGCCTGCGTGTGTACAGATGGCATTACTTGAAATAGGAAGAGACTTGTGTGTGCTAATTTTCTGCTAAAGGTCTATGAATATCTTTGCATGAGAAGTAGGAGTGAAGGAAAAGGTGAGAAAATGAGAAATCCCACCTTTCCTCACTTCCTCTGCCAGACTAATTTAAGAAACAACAATGCCTTTATCTTTAGTCTCATTTGTTCTATTTTTTGTTATGATCAACCTAAGAATATATTTTAAATTAATTTTAAAGTAAAAACTAAAAAAGTATAAAGCAGGATTTGTATGTCATGAATGCGTTAAAATATCACACCGAAGATATAAAATTACTTCTGCTGCTTGATAAAGTTATTCCACTTTTCCTAAGTCACTGCTCACTGAAGGAGCTTCCTGGCTGAAGGAGCTCAGGCTGGTGACCCAGATGGCTGGGCCCAGCAGCTGGGGAGACCTGGCAGCCGACGGAGGGCCACCTGCCACTGGCCACAGGGTCACAGAGCAGAAAGCAGACTCCGAGGCGACTTCAAAGCTGGCGCTAGATAGCAGCACAGGAAATAGTACATGTTATTAAGTTAAAAAAAAAAAAAGGAAAGAAAAGTAGGTGAAAACATAGAAAAGAACATGAAAGTAAACAGAATACATAATCTTTAAAAATAGTACAATTATTCAACATATTTTTCTATGGATCTCTAAACAACTGACAATGTATTATGTGTCTAATAGATGAAATTTACAACAAAAAGGATCCTCTTAAATGATGAAAAAAGACAATGAGACAAGGAAAGGGTATCCTGAAAGATGGTCAGGCGGAGTTTCAGGGAGAGTGAGATTTGACATTTGCACAGAATGTAAACAAGTACAGCCGCAGTGGGAATATAAAGATGAGCGGGTTGTTGTCCAGATTCTTAAATCTCGTAACAAAACAAGAATGTGGAGATGATAGTAAAGGAAGAGAGCAAAACGTATTAAAGTGCATTATAAATAGTTTAGAGAAGGAAACATTGATTTAAGATTCTTAAGCATGAATTTTAGTTCTGAGTTTGCTTTGATCCTGGACAAGTTCATTGATTTTTGTTCCTTAGTTTCTTCATCTGTAACATTAAAGGGAAAGACCAAATTCTCTCTGAGGTCCCTTTCCATTGCACAATATATGTGCTTTTAAATCCAATGCAGTGTTCATGGTGGATGTGAAAATGCCCATCACAGGAATCCCGTGTCTGCACGCCCCGTGCCCTGCGGCCATCGGCCTCGGTGAGGTCCGGGACCAAGGGCTCCAGAGGAGCCTAAGGAATGGAAGGAGGATTCTGGGAAAAGCTCCCTGCTAATTGTCAGAAAGAAGATCTCCCTGAAGGAGGGTGTTGTTTTGTTTGTTGACTATTTCGTTAAACTTTTTTTTTTTAATATATATTTTATTGATTTTGTGCAGAGAGGAATGGAGAGAGATACAAAGTTAGAAACATCGATGAGAGAGAGTCATCGATCAACTGCCTCCTGCACACCCCCTACTGGGGATATGCCCGCAACCAAGGTACATGCCCTTGACCGGAATCGTACCCGGGACCCTTCAGTCCCCAAGCCGACGCTCTATCCATTGAGCCAAACCGGTTTCGGCTATTTCATTAAACTTTTTAAAAAATATATATGTTATTGATTTTTTACAGAGAGGAAGAGAGAGGGGTAGAGAGTTAGAAACATCGATGAGAGAGAATCATCGATCAGCTGCCTCCTGCACACCCCCCCACCAGGAATGTGCCCACAATCAAGGTACATGCCCTTGTCCGGAATCGATCCTGGGACCTTTCAGTCCACAGGCCGATGCTCTATCCACTGAGCAAAAGTGGTTTTGGCTCATTAAACTTTTTATTTTTGATAAAGTTAGATTTGCACACAGTTGTAATAAATAACATAAAATGATTCCATCGGTATGGACTGCTTACCCAGGTTCCATGAATGCCAACACTTTGAGAAACTACAGCACAAAATCACAGGCAAGATTCTAGCATTTCCAGAAGGATCTCGTGTTCTGGCCTTTTACAGGTTTTTCTTTGAACCTGGAAATCACTGCGCTATAATTAATTTTTAAATTTTGTCATTTCAAAAATTTTAAAGGAGTAGAAATTCTATACCATCCATGAAGTGATTTATTTGCATATCATATTTCTTTGGAGAGCCATTCAAATTGCCACATGAATCAATAATTCATTCGTTTTTAATGCTGAGTAGTGTTCTACACAATAGGTCTACAACAGCTTATCTAACCCTTCACCTGCTGAATGACACTAGGGAGTCTGAGTTTCTGAGGATTAGGCATAAAGCTGTCATAAACAGTTGTGTACTGATTTCTATGTGAACACAAGTCTTTCTTTTTTCAGAAGAAATGCAATCGCAGGGCTATATGATAATTGCACATTTGGTTTTGTAAGAAAATGTCAGACTATTTTCTGGAGTGGCTGTGTGATCTTACATCCCCACCAGCAACAGAGGAGCGCTTCAGCTGTGTTGCATCCTTGTCAACAATTGGCGTTTACACCATGTTTTATTTTTGCCATTCTTATATGTCATGGTGATGTCTCACTGTGCCTGAATTAGCATTTCCCGGAGAGACGTGCTGTTTGCCATCTGTGCACCCTCTCTGAGGCTATGCCCCACTTCATTCTTCTTTTTCAAGATTCTTACGCTTGGATTCTATTGGTTGACGTTTGAGTGTTGAATCAGCTTTGCATTACTCGATTTGGCAATGTTGTTGAGGGTCTTTGCATCTACACTCATGAAAAATATTGATTTGTTTTCTTTTTTGGGTACTGTTTTGAATCTTTTTATTCAATGGTAATTTGGGCATTAAAATGAATCAGTTATGCTCTTTCTTTCTCTGTCTTATGGAACAGATTGTGTAAACTTTATGTTAATACTTCTTTAAGCTGCCTCTCCAGTGAAAATCACTTGGGCTGAAGATTTCTTAGGGGAAAGATTTTTAATTGTGAATTTAAATTCCTTATTAGTTTTTCAAAGGTTCAAGTAGTCTTTCCATATTTGGTGAGTTGTGGTAGTTTGTACTATTTGAGGCGTTGTCCCATTTTATCAAAGTTGCTGAACGTGTGTAGATTGAGTTTGGGGAATATCCCCTCCTCCTTATGATGTCTGTCTGTACTGAAATTCTGTGTTTCATTTCTGAAACCAGTAATTTTGATCTTCTCTTCGTTTTGGTCAGTGTTGCTAAACGCCCAGGTGTCCTTGGGGAGCGGGGCCCAGGCAGCATCAGGTGGGCTTTGGGTTGTTTTAAACGAGCTCCTTCCTGAGCCTTCACTCTGTGACTGTTCCTGGTGGGACAGCGGGTTAACACAGCCTGCTTTAAAAAGAACCAGCTAACGTCAGGAAGCACCTGGCAGCATTCACCACAGGCCATTTCGGGTGCGAAGGCAGAAGAAGTGGAAATGAAGAGATGAGTGAACTTGACTTCCTGAGAGGGACTGGCCTGGGCCTCAGGCTCCAACCCGACAGGCAGGGACAGTCCTCTTCTCTGACCCTCCCATCGGCTCACCCTCTGCCACCAAGGCCAGCAGTGTCCCGAGGAGATCGGGGCCATGGCCACGGTCCATTCTCGCGGCCTTCCCCGTGTGACCCTGCGGATCCAGAAAGGGCTTCTAACCTCCAAGGTGTCTTAACTGATACTGGCATCAGCTCTGTCAGCGATTTCAGCAGGTGTTAAACCCCAGGGCTCTTTTATGTGTGTGTATTTGTGGGTCTTTGGAATCTCTGTTGACCCAGGAACCCCATTCCTAGTGCCCTGACCCCCTAAGCCCACCACAGTGTCAGCATCTTCTCTCCCAAGAGAGGCAGGGGGGCCCTAACAGGTTTGACTCAGTGGATAGAGCGTCGGCCTGTGGACTCAAGCAGCTTGTGCATGAGTAAGAACAGTTGATATATATAGAACACGGTGCCCAGTAGTAGCAGCTTGTGCAAGGTTCCAGTTCGATTCCGGTCAAGGGCATGTACCTTGGTTGCAGGCACATCCCTAGTAGGGGGTGTGCAGGAGGCAGCTGGTCAATGTTTCTCTCTCATCGATGTTTCTAACTTTCTGTCCCTCTCCTTTCCTCCCTGTAAAAAATCAATAAAATACATTTTGAGAGAGAGAGAGAGAGAGAGAGAGAGAGAGAGAGAGAGAGAGAGAGAGAAAGATGGCATAGAAATGGCAAGTGTTATTGATGAGAGAGAGTCCTTAGGGCCCCTCTGCTTCTCCCTGTCTCTGTCAGTTCAGAGCGGCTCGCACACATTCCCTCCTCTGAGCTGAAGCCTGGCCTGGGTAGGCTGCCAAAGCTGCCTTTCTTTCAGGCCAAATTTCTCAAAGCAAGAAAGGGCAAGCCTTGGTACCTGCTCAAAACGCAGTGCTAACATTGGGGGAAACAAGAACGGATGTGCCAATGTGGCTTTCTTGCTTGGCGTCATCCCTTACGCCAAAGGTTACTGGTTCAATTTTCAGTCAGGCACATGCCCTGGTTGAGGCTTGATTCCCGCAAGGAGGCAGCCGATCCATGTTATGCTTTCACATGGATGGTCCTCTCCTCTCCCTTTCTCTTTCTCTAAAAACTAATAAATCATTCTTTTAAAAATAAAACAATGCATGTTTGAAACCAGATGAGTGCCCCGATTTCTCAGTGAACGTTCAGGGGCATGAAGAGCTTTGTTGATGGCCCAGCCCTGCGTCGCCGCAGGATGCTCACCTCGTTAAGGACACAGGAGCCTCCAATGCAGGCCAGGTCCTGGCTTCCTGCCTGCTCTGAGCCCCCTGAGGGGACAGTCTAGTGATGGGAATGCGTGCATGTGTTTCTCTAGAGTTTGTGCAGTGAGTCCCTGTGCAGGCGGGGCTGTGCGGGCAGGACAGAGGTGGCCTCCGTGGGCCATGTGAGAATGCTCACTTACATTTGGTTAACACCCTCTGCTAACTAAGCGTAGAGCTAGGTTCAAACACCATGCGTCCGCTAATCTGTAGGTAGCCGTGGGATTCAGTCAGCACCCCTGTCACATCCCCACCTCTGCGGTCTTGTTTTTGTCCCGGTGGGCCTTCCCAGCCCCACACCTCGTGGCTGGGATGGGGAAGGGGCACCTCAGCACCATTTTCCTCAGGAAAACCCACAGGCGCAATCTCTGGGAAACCCAGAACGCTGCCTCGTCTGCTTCGGAAATACAAAGACCAGCACCACCACTCACTCTCCCATCAGGCACCAAACTCACAAAAGCCAGAGGTGCCACGGAGATCACCAGCTGCTCAGCTCTTCTAGGCCGCTGTCTGGCTTCCTGGGTGCGGCTGGAATGTAAACTCCAGCAGGCGGATTGGGGGCTTTGGAGGGATAAATGGTGATGGGCGGAGACTTGACTTGAGTGAACCACAATGTGGTGTACAGATGGTGTGTTGTAGATTTGTGCACCTGAAACCTGTGTAATTTTGTTAACCACTGTCTCCCAATACATTCAATAAAAGGGAAATAAAAACTAACCCCTCCCTGCTGCCGCCAGGCCCCGGGGGGGTCCCGTAGTGACTGAAGAAGATTGCAGGCGTCACAAAAACGCAAACGGCCTTGGAGGAGTGCTGGGAGCAGTGTTTACTCAGGGTGAGCGCACACTGCTTCCAGTTTGTGACCTTCCTCTTGACACACCGTCATGTACACCGGGACATCGCGGAACATCATGCACACTGGAGCATCATGCACACGGAGACGTCATGCACACCGGGATGTCATGCACACTGGATGTCATGCTCACCGGGACTTCATGCACACGGAGATGCCATGCACATGGAGATGTCATGCACACAGAGATGCCATGCACACTGGATGTCATGCACACTGGATGCCATGCACACTGGGACGCCATGCATACCGGTTGTCATGCACACGGAGATGCCACGCACACTAGGATGTCATGCACACTGGAGAGTTACGCACACCAGAGAGTCATGCACACCGGAAGTCATGCACACTGGGAAGCAGGCTGCAAGCTGCTATAACTCACTCTCCTTGGAGTCTCTGCAATTTCCCTGATGCTCAGAGAGTGTGAAGCAGACTTTCTTGGGAGTCCAGTCATATTTAAAATAGAAAATTAAATCAATAGAGTCACCAAAGTGGTGAGGATATGCCACCCATTAATACAGTAGGTTCACAAGTGAGGTTAGTGTTTGTGGACGCAACCAAAGCTACACATTAGCCAAACCCGAGGGCAGGGGAGGGCACCCTTGGGGATCGCTCCGCCTTTCCACGCAGAGGGTGGCTTCCCAAGGGCAGGAAGTGAGATGGACCCACACTTCCCGGCGGCTCTGGGCGCCTGAGCACGCTGCCAGGTGTCTGAACTGTAGGCGATCCAAGTGTGTGACTGAAATTCACCGCTGTGGTGGAGGACTGTTTGAACTGGAGACAACTAAGATACAGCAGACACCAGGACACTCTGCCCCCACCACCTGCCTCACGGAGGCTTCGAGTTCTGTCCCCAGAGCCCGCCCTGCTCCCGGGCATCTAGTCAGACAGGCCCGCCTCGCACCCTTCCTTAGGCTTTTGCCTTCCCGAACTGCCTCCCCTGAAAGCCTGATACCTCTTCCTGAGTCTTGTTACCGCTCTGCAGATTCATTGTTAGATGCTGAATGAGCCCAGTTCTAACCACCCTCTGAGTCACTCACCACAGCGCTCCTACAGGTCTGTGTGACCCACATGTTCCTGATCTCTGCCTTTCATTAGCCTGGGCTGGGGAACTGCCCCGCAGCCTGGCCCCAAACCGTCTGAGAGCCTGAGAGCCACAGGGCCCTGCGTCCCGCCCCTCGGGTCAGAGCACACCAGGTTCCTGAGGAAATTCCCGAGCCCCTAAGGACTCTTCCTGGCCCGGAGGCCTCAGTCATCGTGATGGACTTTGACAGAGCATCTGTCTCCCTTCACTGGAAGCATGCCTGTTGTCTGCGACAGGAAGTCCCGCCACCCCGCCGTGGAAGCAGAGATGGAGTGAGAGAGGTTCTCCAGCAATCATGCCCAGGCAGACACACTGCGCGCTGATGCACAGGAGGCTTCAGCGAGAAGAGCAGGATGGTCTGAAAGCACCTGCTCTGAGGCCAGTCCTCAGGGCCTCCCTTCCCAGAGCGCCTGAGCGGTGCCGAGGGGGAGCTGTTCCAGGAGGCGTCCCGCTTCCCCGGGACCTCACAGCAGTGTGCGACCCTCTGCCCGGGACCCGGCGGCCGGCAGAGCTGCGTGAAGACCCGTGCACAGCCGAGAGGACAGTGCCCATGTCCCCGAGAGCACTGAGGATGCTTGGCTTCCCTTGTGGAGGACGGGGGAGTCGGGGGCGAGGGATCGAAAGGACTGAGCACAGACCCAGTCCCTGCTGAGGTGCTGGGAAGAGAAACGCTAGAGAAAGTGTCTTCACAGCTGAGCAAGGAGCTGGCACTGTGCACGAGCTGGGTTTACTGGGATAGTTTCCATGTGAGACTTCAGGAAGTGTGAGGGTGGGAGGCCTGGACAGGGTCTTAGGGTCCCCCAGCGACTCACTGAGAAGGCCTAGAGAGCAATGTTGAAAGAGGAACCTGTGGCTGGCCTTTCCTGGGAGAAGTTAGGCTCAGGCCATCACTGGAGTCAGTGGTGGCCTGTCACAGCCAAGGTCAGTGATGGCCGGGGAGGCAGCATGCTCTGCGCACTCCAGTGCTTGGGGCGAAAAGAAGCGGGAGGGGAGCTGAGCCCAGAGTGGAGGGGAGCCCATCGGCTGGCGAGCAGGACGAAGTCTCCAGAGCTACAGGGCCTTTGGCTGAAGATTGGGGTGGAGCACCTGTTTGCGCCATGTAGGTTCTCATATTTTTATTGTCTAAAGTCTTACATATGCTCCCTCCCCCCCCGCCCCTCGATTGACCCCACCACCCAGGGAAGCCCCCACCACCCCGATGTCTGTGTCCGGTGGTTATGCTAATACTCATGCACACAAGTCCTTTGGTCGCTCTCTACCGCCACCTCCCCTTCCACTTGTCTCTGGCTCCATTTTTGTTCATCAGATTATGTCCCACATATGAGTGAGATCAGGTGATATTCATCTTTCTCCAACTGGCTTATTTCACTTAGCATAATTCTCTCCAGTTCCATCCATGCTGTTGCAAACAGTAAAAGTTCCTTCTTTTGTATAGCAGTGTGGTATTCCATTTTGTAGATATACCACAGCTTTTTAATCCACTCCTCTGCTGATGGGCACTTAGGCTGTTTCCAAATCTTAGCTATGGTGAATTGTGCTGCTGTGAACATAGGGTGTATATATCCTTTCTGGTTTCTTGGGAAATAGTCCTAGAAGTGGGATAACTGGGTCAAATGGGAGTTCCATTTTTAACTTTTGGAGGAAATGCCATACTGTCTTTCACAATGGCTGCACCAGGCTGCACTCCCACCAGCAGTGCACAAGGGTTCCTTTTCTCCACTTGTCATTTGTTGCTTTGTTGATGAAAGCCATTCTGACAGGTGTGAGATGGTACCTCATTGTTGTTTTGATTTGCATATCTCAGATGACTAGTGACTGAGCATGTTTTCATATGTCTCTGAGCCTTCTGTACCTTTTAAAAGTGTCTATTTAGGTCTTTTGCCCATTTTTTTTATTGGATTGTTTATCATCCTTTTTTAAAGTTGTATGAGTTCTCTGTAAATTTTGGAGATTAAACCTTTATCGGAGATAACATTGACAAATGTGTTCTCCCATGCAGTGGGCTTTCTTGTTGTTTTGTTGATGGTTCCTTCTGCTATGCAGAAGCTTTTCATTTTGATGTAGTCCCATTTGCTTATTTTCTCCTTAGTCTACATTGCCCTACGATCTGTTCAGTAAAGATGTTGCTACGACACATGTCTGTTATTTTGCTGCCTATGGGGGTCTTGTATGATTTTTATGGTCTCCCATCTTACATTTAAGTCCTTTAGTCATTCTGAGTTTGTTTTTGTGTATGGTTTAAGTTGATGATCTAGTTTCTTTTCTTTTCTTTCTTTTTTTTTTTCATGTATCTGACCAAATTTTCCAGCACCATTTATTGAAGAGTCTGTTTTGACTCCATTGTATGCTCTTGCCTCCTTTGTCAAATATTAATTGAGCATAATGGCTTGGGTTGATTTCTGGGTTCTCTGTTCTGTTCCATCAGTCTATATATCTGTTCTTGTGCCAGTACCAGGTAGTTTTGAGAACTGTGGCTTGGTAATATAGATTTATATCTGCTATTGTGATCCCTCCAACTTTGTTCTTCTTTCTCAGGATTGCTGTGGCTATTCAGGACCTTTACTTTTTTTTTATTCCAGATGAATTTTTGGAGGGTTTGTTCGAGTTATTTGAAATATGCCATTGGTATTTCAATAGGTATTGCATTGAATCTGTAGATTGCTTTGGGTAGTATAGACATTTTAATGATGTTGATTCTATCAATCCATGAACATGTTATGTTTTTCCATTTATTTATGTCTTCCTCTAGTTCCTTTTTCAATGTCTTCAAGTTTTCCAAGTACAGGTCTTTTACGTCCTTAGTTAAGTTTATTTCTAATTTTTTTTCTTTTTTTCTTTTTTTTTTTTTTTTTGTGTGTGTGTGTGTGTGTGTGCAAGGGTAAATGGGATTGTTTTTTTTTTTTTCTGTGAGTTCATTATTGGTGTATAAAAGGCCATAGATTTCTGGGTGTTAATTTTATATCCTGCTACATTGCTGAATTCATTTATTAAGTCTAGTAATTTTTTTATGGAGTCTTTGGGGTTTTCTATGTACAATATCATGTCATAAGTGAATAAGGATGGTTTTACTTCTTTTTTTTCCCCAATTTGATGTCTTTTATTTCTTCTTCTTGTCTGATCGATATGGCTAGCATTTTCAGTACTATATCAAGCAAGAGTGGTGAAAGTGGGCATCCCTATCTTGTAGCCATTCTTAGGAGAAATAAGTTTAGTTTTTGCCCATTGAGTATGATGTTGGCTGTAGGTTTGTCATCTAAAGCTTTTATGTTCAGGTATGATCTCTCTTATTCCCACTTTGCTGAGAGTTTTTATCAAAAAAGGATATTGAATTTTGTCAAATACTTTTTCTGCATTGATTAATATGACTATGTGATTTTTGTCTCTCAGTTTGTTTAAGTGATGTATCACATTTATTGATTTGCAAATATCATACCATCCTTGCATCCCTGTGATAAATCCCTCTTGGTCATGGTGTGTGATCTTTTTATTATATTTCTGGATCTGATTTGCTAAAATTTTGTTTAGGATTTTAGCATCTATGTACATCAAGGATATTGGCCTGTAGTTCTCTTTTTTTTGTGTGTGTGTGTGGTGTCTTTATCTAGTTTTGGGATTAGGATAATGCTGGCTTCATAGAAAGAGTTTGGAAGTGTGCCTTACTCTTGAATTTTTTTAAAATAGTCTGAGGAGGATTTGTTTTAGTTTTTCTTTGAATGATTGGTAGAACTCCCCTGTAAAGCTGTCCGGACCAGGGCTTTTGTTTGCTGGAAGATTTTTTATGGCTGTTTCAATTTCTTCAATAGCTATCGACCTATTCAGGTTTTTCAATTCTTCCTGATTGAATTTTGGGAGCTTGTATTTTGCTAAGAATATGTCCATGTCATCTATGTTGTCCATTTTGTTGGAATAGAATTGTTCATAGTATTTTTTCATAATCCTTTGTATTTCTATGGGATCAGTTGTTACTTCACCTCCTTCATTTCTGATTTAGTTTATTTGGGTCTTCTCTCTTTGCTTCTTGTTGAGCCTGGCTAGAAGTTCACAATCTCATTTATACTTTCAAAGAACAAGCTCTTGGTTTTGTTGATCTTTTGTATTGTGTGTATGTGTGATTGTTGTTTTTTTGTTTTGTTTTGTTTTGTGGTTTTGTTTTGTTTTTGTCTCTATGTCATTTATTTCTGCTCTAATCTTTATTATTTTCTTTCTTCTGCTTATGCTGGGCTTTTCTTATTGCTCTTTTTCTAATTCTTTGAGTTGTAGGGCTAGATAATTTATTACTACCTTTTCTTGTTTTTTGAGGTAGGCCTGTAGAGCTATGAACTTCCCTCTCAAGACTGCTTTCACTGTATCACATAGATTTTGGATTGTTGTATTTTCATTGTTATTTGTTGCAATGATGATTTCTATTTCTTCTTTGATCTGTTTGGTAACCCAGTCATTGTTTAATAGCATGCTATTTAATCTCCAGGTGTTTCCCCCTCCCCCCCATTGTTTTTATTGTAGTTGATTTGTAACTTTATGCCATTGTGATCTGAAAAAATGCTTGATATGATTTCTAACTTCTTGAATTTGAAGAGACTTTGCTTGTGCCCCAATATGTGGTCTACCTTTGATAATGACCCAAGAGCACTTGAGAAGAATGTATATTCTGTGGCTTTGGAGTGGGATGTTCTGAAGATGTCAATTAATTCCACCTGGTCTAGTGAGTCACTTAGGATTGATGTTTCTTTGCTGATTTTTTGTTCAGAGGATTTATCCAGTGGTATTAGTCAACTAGTCTCCTGCTATGACTGTATTGTGGTCAATCTCTCTCTCAATATCTCCCAGAAGTTTTTTTTTTTTTATGTTTTTTGTTTGTTTGATTGTCTGTTTGTTTCTCTCACATCAATGTTTCTCTCTGTCTTTTCCTCTTTTTTCTACTCTCCTTAAAAACCAATGGAAAAAAATATTAACAAAACAAAAACAAAACACCGAAGTCAAGATGATTCTGGCCAATAAATGTTGAGTCCTTGGAGAAAGCACTGTTATTTTGTCAGAGTGTGTTCTAAGCTGTGACAGCATTCGAAAGGAAGGCGTTCAGGACAGGCCTCCCCCAATGTGCCGCTTGGTCGTGTGCATTATTTAGAGCTGGAGGCAATCGAGTCCCTGTGGGCTCAGAGAATGTTCACGTCTCCCTAAAAGGTTCTAACTTGAGGTCCTTGTTTTCCAGCCCAGCTCTGTGGCACGGCAGACACCTCCTTGCTGACCTCTGTTCTCTCACCCTGCAAACACTCCTGCCTCTGCAGCCCCACACCGAGCGCATCCCGCACACAGAACGTCACGTGCACCTCCTGGCCCCTCTGGCTCTGGGTGGGGCTCCTGTACGTACACGTGTAATTACATTTGCTTATTTTTCTTGTTAATCTGTTTCATGTCCATTTAATTATGAGATCAGGGAAAGAATTTAGAAGGGGGAGGAAAAATTTTCCTCCTCAACAGCAGAAATTTCTGATAAATTATTTTAAATATAAATTTTAGTATATCTAGCACTGATGAGTCTCGCAGAACAAATCTTCTAAAAATATTTAACCCTCTACACAAATTGGTGCCATGTACGCTTCCCCAGTTGGGCCACTGTTCTGATCTCTCAGACATTGATTAGCTTTGCCTATTGATCAGTTCAGTCTCATCTTTCTCTCGCAATCGAATAAATAGAAATTCAAAAACTTTGCTTTCTAACCAGTGAAACGTCCATATTTCATTGGTTGCTCATTTGTTATTTAATATTTTGGGACAAGTTCTGATGACAAGGAAATGCCTCGGGAACAAGGCCAGCAGTCACCTGGGACATGATTGAGAGAAGGGCAGCTCCCACAGGGACAGACCTGGGCAGAGGGAATGGGATGAAACAGGGAAAACGGGCAGAGTCCTCTGTGGACTACTGAGCATGAACAGTCATCTCTGCCTTTGCCCAGGGCTGGCGGGGTGCCTCCCTTGTCAGGGTCAGCAGGGCGCAGTCCGGCAGCCTGGGCGCTCCTCTTGGCTATTTTAGTCTCAGAGACACTTGCCAGAGACAGCAGGCTCTCTGCAGGCTGCACTGCCATCAGCAAAGGGAGATGGTCCAGGGCCCAGCGGCTCCTGCTGCCTTGCCTCCTGGACAGTACAGAGCTGAGAGTCAGAGATGGGGACACACGGGGAGACGTGCTCACCTCTCCTTTCCACTTGCTTTGCTCGGGAAGTTGGTTGAAACTGGTATGTGGTGTCCGCAAAGCCCAGAACTGCTGGCCCAGAGCAGAGCCCCAACACTTGAATAGATATTTACTTTGCCATAAGGTACAAATATTAATTCACTCACTCACTCACTCACTCACTCATTCATTCCAAACACGTATTACCTTCTCCCCCCAACATTATCTTCGTTTTCTTTCCACTGTGATACCCGTCTTCCCCCACCTCCGCATCCAGTCCAGGACCGGCTCCTGCCCGTTTAACCCCTGTATCTAGGTCTGCGGCATGTCTGTGTCTCTGCTCATTTATGAAACAGCTGCCATTGTGCATCCACATGTCCCAGGCGGCTCCCGGTGCAGTAGGTCCTTTCCCCGGAGACTGCCTTGTAGGGAGGAGAAAGAGGTGCGACGGGAAGGATGGAGTGCCACCTGGAGCGTCCTCGAGTCGCACATGGGAACCACGGTCACAGCACTGTGAGCCGGGCAGCAGGAGCTTCAGTGTTACTGCCTGACTGGGGACTGCTCCGAGGTGAAGAGTGGGAACTCGGGGTTGGGTGATGAGGAGACAGTTGTGTCACGGCTGGTGGCACTTGCAGATAGAGGAGCAGAAATTGGCGATGGCACCTCACTTTAACCAAAGATCACTTCTTCCCTGTCCCAACCAACGCGTGTACCACCACTGAAATGCGAACAGTATTCCATCCATTTCCCTGCCCTCCTGCCAGTCCCACCAAAACACCCATGTGCCCTCCACCACTGTTGCTCTTGGAAAAAAATAGTGTTAACATGGGAACAGGCAACCAGGCCAGCCCACTGGCCCTCCTTCAGTCTTCTACATGTGTGATGTCTTCAGTCTTCACATGTGTGCTATCTTCAGTCTTCTTCCTGTGTGATGTCCTCAGTCTTCTACATGTGTGATGCCTTCAGTCTTCACATGTGTGCTATTTTCAGTCTTCTTCCTGTGTGATGTCCTCAGTCTTCTACATGTGTGATATCCTTAAACTTCTACATGTGTGATATCTTCAGTCTTCTACGTGTGTGATGTGCTCAGTCTTCAACATGTGTGATGTCCTCAGTCTTCACATGTGTGCTATTTTCAGTCTTCTTCCTGTGTGATGTCCTCAGTCTTTGACGTGTGTGATGTCTTCCATCTTCTACATGTGTGATGTTCTCAGTTCTCTACATGTGTGATATCTTCAGTCTTCTTTGTGTGTGATGTCCTCAGTCTTCTATGTGTGTGATGTCCTCAGTCTTCTACATGTGTGATGTCCTGTTTTTTACATATGTGATGTCTTCAGTCTTCATATGTGTGCTATCTTCATTCTTCTTTGTATGTGATGTTATCAGTCTTCTACATGTGTGATGTGCTCAGTCTTCTTCATGTGTGATATCTTCAGTCTTCTACATGTGTGATGTCCTCAAGCTTCTACGTGAGTGATTTCCTCAGTCTTCTACATGTGTGATGTCTTCAGTCTTCACATGTGTGCTATCTTCAGTCTTCTACATGTGTGATGTGCTCAGTCTTCTACGTGTGTGATGTCCTCAGTCTTCTACATGTGTGATGTCCTCTGTCTTCACATGTGTGCTCTTAAGTCTTCTTCGTGTGTGATGTCCTCAGTCTTCTATGTGTGTGATGTCCTCAGCCTTCTATGTGTGTGATTTCCTCAGTCTTCTACATGGAATGCTGTTGTTGTACAGTAACTGGTAAATAGAGAAGCAAAGGAAATAGACTTAGAATGAAAATCACTCACACACACAAAGCTTTAGAAATATTCTTGGAAGATGTTCTAAATACAAACATAGGCTGTATGTGAAAATGCAATTTACCCCAAGGGTGTGTGTGTTTGTGTGTGTGTGTGTGTGTGTGTGTGTGTGTGTGTGTGATGTGGCAGAGGGATGTGATAAATCTCCTATTTAATAAAGAGATAATACGCAAATTGACCATCACTCCAACACACAAGATGGCTGCCCCCATGTGGTCAAAGATGACTGTCACAAGATGGCCAGCAGGAGAGGACAGTTGTGGGCAATCAGGTCAGCAAGGGAGGGCAGTTAGGAGGGATCAGACCTGAAAGGGAAGGTAGTTGGAGGCAATAAAGCCTGCAGGGGAGGGCATTTAGGGGTGACCAGGCTGGCAGGGGAGGGCAGTTTGGGGCAATTGGGCTGGTAGGGGAGCAGTTATACATCAATCAGGTGGCAGGGGGGGTTAGGGGTGATCAGGCTGGCAGGCAGGCGAGCAGTTGGGAACCAGCATCCCTGTGAGAAGGATGTCCGACTGCACATCTCGCCCCCTCCCCTCCTCCCGCGTGAATTCTGTGCACTGAGCCTCTAGTTATTAAATGATCCTCATGTCTCTGAATTGTATGCTTTATCAGCTGCTAATAGAATATGGGTTTTTGTTTGTGCTTTTTTAGTTTTTAAGATTTTGCTATTTCATAGGTACTAACGAAATGTGCATTTTCTTTCAAATGTGATGTTATATTAAATAATCTTAAAAGAATTCTAAAATAGAACTGAATAAAAACCAGGTAAGGTATTATTTAATAAAGAATGCATTTTTAATGTGTCAAACAAAAAGCACACGAGAAGGCCCCTAATAAATATTTTTTTTATTAAATTTCATTTTCTGCAGAAATTATATTTTGTATTTAATGCAAGCTAAGAATCCAATTTTCTTAAAAATCTGTGCAGTTTTTATGACAGGCAGGGTGTAGAGAAGCAGCCACACACGGTGTGTGGAAATGGAGGGCTTCTCTCTGCCCCCACCTCCTGGGGAGTTCACTCTCCTTGCCGGTCTGGGTCTCCCAGGGCTATGTCCTGTGCTCCCTCCTGCCCTGGGGACCTGTGCTCCCTCCAGCCCTGATGGTCTGTGCTCCCTCCCACCCTGGGGGCCTGTGCTCCCTCCAGCCCTGATGGCCTGGGCTCCCTCCTGCCCTGGGGACCTGTGCTCCCTCCCGCCCTGATGGCCTTTGCTCCCTCTGGCCCTGGGGACCTGTGCTCCCTCCAGCCCTGATGCCCTGTGCTCCCTCTGGCCCTGGGGACCTGTGCTCCCTCCGCCCTGATGGCCTGTGCTCCCTCCGGCCCTGGGGACCTGTGCTCCCTCCGCCCTGATGGCCTGTGCTCCCTCCGGCCCTGGGGGCCTGTGCATGCTCTGCCATGGTGGCCGCCTGCCAGTGACAGTGAAGACACGGGACCAGTGGGGCTCCCTGCTGTTGGCAGGAGGATCAGCATTTCTGAGGCCCGCTGCTGCCTCCTGCACTGCCCACGGGGTGCCCACCTCCACCCTCATCCCGGCTCTCCGAAGCCCCTCCAGGGCTGCCAGTGCAGCTCTAGGTTTCTGCTCTCCATGTTCAGAGTGTGGTTAAAAGCAATGCTTTGTTTTCGGCCGTCATTCTTCCCCTGGGTTGCTGGCACTGGATGCCACCCAAGCAAAGGGTGCTCCCTCCGGCCTCTCCCTGGAGGAGCGCTGCAGCTGCATTTGCCAAATCAAAGAGCAATTCAATCTCTGAATCACTTTCTCAGACAGTCAGCAAAGGCCTTCCAGAGCCATTCTCTCTGCACAGGGCGATCCTCCTGACCCTCCCCCGTGGGAGCCAAGGCCAGAGCCTAGTGGGAGACCAGCCTCCGCAGGAGCAGGGACTGCTCTGACCACATGGGGGCGCACGCGAGGTGCCACGGGTGGGGCCGGCCTCAGGGACCAGGGTGCAAGACCTGACATTTCCCGCCTCCAGCAACTTCTCCCGAATCCTTCTTAACTCCTCACCGCAACCTCAGTCACAAGCACAAGACAAAAAGAGGATTCTCTCGTACATTTTGCATCTTACCACATGTAGACAACTTAAGATTCTATTAATTTTCCTTCTGACGCTGACTGGCTACTTTGTGTGAGCCTCTGTGTGAGCATCTATGTGAGTGAGTGAGTGTCTGTGTGAGTGTGTGAGCATCTGTGTGAGCGTCTGTGTGAGTGTGTGTGTGAGTGAGTAAGCATCTGTGTGAACCTCTGTGTAAGTGTGTGAGTGTGAGAGCGTCTGTGTGAGGGTCTGTGTGAGTGTCTGTGTGGGTGTGTGAGCTCCTGTGTGAGCATCTGTGTGAGCTTCAGTGTGAGTGTGTGAGCGTCTGTGTGAGCATCTGTGTGAGTTTCAGTGTGAGTGTGTCTGTGTGAGTGTGTGAGCGTCTGTGTGAGTGTGTGAGGGTCTGTGTGAGTGTCTGTGTGAGCTTCTGTGTGAGTGTGTGAGTGTCTGTGTGAGCGTCCGTGTGAGTGTGTGAGTGTGTGAGCGTCTGTGTGAGCATCTGTGTGAGTGTGTGAGCGTCTGTGTGAGTGTCTGTGTGAGCGTCTGTGTCAGTGTGTGTCTGTGTGAGCTTCTGTGTGTGTGTGTGTGAGCGTCCGTGTGAGTGTGTGAACGTCTGTGTGAGCGTCTGTGTGAGTGTCTGTGTGAGTGTATGAGTGTGAGTGTCTGTGTGAGTGTCTGTGTGAGTGTATGAGTGTGTGAGTGTCTGTGTGAGTGTCTGTGTGAGTGTCTGTGTGAGCATGTGAGCGTCTGTGTGAGTGTATGAGTGTCTGTGTGAGTGTCTGTGTGAGTATGTGAGCGTCTGTGTGAGTGTATGAGTGTCTGTGTGAATGTCTGTTTCAGCGTCTGTGTCAGCATCTGTGTGAGTGTCTGTGTGAGGGTGTGAGCATCTATATGAGCAGCTGTGTGAGTATGTGAGTGTCTGTGTGAGTGTGTGAGCATGTGTGTGAGATCTGTGTGAGTGTGTGAGGGTATGTGTGAGTGTGTGAGAGTCTGTGTGAGCAGACAGTCTTGGGTGGGGAGGTAAGCTGAGCGGAGCAGGAGGAAGGAGAAGGACATGGCAGCTGCTGCAGACTGCCCTACAGAGACAGGTGGAGTTTTGGTGAGAAAACTTTACACCTTTTCCTGGGTTAGGATGAACTAAAGTGTAGGATTAAAAATCAGGAAACATTTGCATGTTTTGTGGCATAACTAAGCCTGATTCCTTTGTAACCTCACAGCTCAGTGCTGTTAATCACTGTCTGAAAGGTGAGGCCAGAAGCCTTGTCAGAGCTCAGCTCCTGTGGCCTGCGGGGAGAGGGAGAGCGAGCTCCCACCCTGCAGAGTCTCGGCCTGGGCTGCCTCTCTCTCTCTCTCTGTCTCTCTTTCTCTTGCTGAATGGCTGCAGGATGTCTGCTCTGGCCTCGCCCTCAGCCTTGGAGAACCCATAATTTCCCTAATATTAAACCATCGTCCCACTTGCCTTTGCTGTGAGGAGCGGAGCTGTTCTCCCGGTAATTACATCACACAGCACCCCGTGGCAGTGACACAGCACCCCATGGCAGTGACACAGCACCCCATGGCAGTGACGCAGCATATTGTGGCAAGGACTGGCTCAGAGCAGCTCAGGGCCGGAGGCCGGGTGCAGGGGAGCGGGCAGGTGACACAGCCTCTCCCAAGGCCATGCTGGCGCCCAGGGCCACCTCCATCACCAGGCAGGGGCAGCAGGAGGGGTGGGATGGGGTTGGGGCTCTGCTCCATCAGCGCCTGGTCTCACACTTTCCTGATAGACAGAGAACCCAAGTCATAATTCTGAGAGAGACCCAGGTCCTTCCCAATGGCTCGTCACAACCTCTTCCTTTTCATTAATTTAGGAACCCTGAGTCCCGGCCAGGCCTGAGTGTGCAGGTGACCTGGCCGCCTCTCTCAGTGGGAGCGGAGATGCAGGCGAGGGACGGCCCCCAGGAGCCTGTCCCAGCTCAGAGCCCTCTCCAGCGCCTGTTGCAATGGCGTGCCCCGGGCGTCGGCCTGCGTGTGTGATAATGACCTCCAGGCCAATACGGCCCTGCTGCAGCCGCGCACGTGTGACTCCCTGGTGAGGAGACCCAGTGCTGCTCGGTCAGTGCATCTGCGGAGCTCCCGCCACGCGTCAGTCAGAGCCTGGGGCTTCCGCTGGTCCCGAACGCAGGTGTCCCTTCACACGAGACCCCTGCACGCTGCGGGCCTTCACGCTCTACAGCTGTAATAAGATAATCATGTCTTCTGCCTCGTGACACAGTCTGGTCAGACAAACTAGACAAATGCCTCAAAGTCAAATAGAAGTGCAAGAGCACCGGAGAGGAAGCCTCCCTCGGGCCCTGGAGATGCGCCTGAGTGGGGTGCACGCGGGAGAAAGCGGAGGCGGAATGTGACCGGGAACCTGCTCTCCACGTAACGACTCACTTAACAAAGCCATGGACCCTTTTTTTCCTGGAAAATGTACTTACTCCCATGTTTTGTCAAATAGTATATATTTTTGTTTTGCTTTTGAAATAGAATTTGCACACAAAAATTGAATGTGTAATTATTTGCATTAATGTCTACCTTGTTTAACTAGGAAGTATAGGGAAATAATTCTCCATCCTGAGAACTGCAAATCACAGATGCTCATGAAGTCAGCCATAGCAAGTCCACTCACTGAACAAGACAGAAAGGAGGAGGAGGAGGCAGAAGAAGAGGAAGATAAGATAAATGATGATGATGATGATGACGATGGAGGAGGAATTGGAAATCAACATCAGAGCAAAGTAAATAGTTATACATGACTTTTTGTCATGGCAAAGATCCATGTAATTATTTTAAGAAGCTTGTGTGAGTCAATAATTATATTTCACAGTATGCCTTAATATGCCCTTAAGTAGATATAATAAATCAAATTATGTGACTTGGAATATTTCCCATTAACTTATTTTGCTACTTTATTTTACTTTAAATTAAATTTTGATGGGTAGTGTCTCAATATTTTTATTTGATTTTTCTCTATTCCTCCTACTTTTAGTCTCTCTAAAACTCACACAGACACACACATACAAACACTCAAACAGATACACACATACACACACTCATACATACACTCCCTCTTTTGCTTCCCCTTGAATTCTCTGGAAGAATTAGTTTTAAACGGAGAGTGGCTTTGTACTGGTGCTGGCAGCCTGTAGTGAACCAGTGGCGTCTGCATAGACTGAGGCCTGAAGGAGCCTGAGCAGCAGCGGAGTGCAGCCTCTCCCTTCCACACAGGACCTGACCGGAGGGCCGGGACTGCCAGCATCACAAGCACAGGCCCCGCAGAGGCTGCCCCGCTCAGGTTCATGTCAAAGTTCCTGCAGCAGCAGCACCAAAGCCAGCAAATGTGGAAATAATGGTCAGTGAGGGGTTGGTTAAAGGTGATTGTCTCATTCTACTATTTTTAAAAAGATTACCTAAGTTGTTTTTACAATTATCAGAGGCATTTACAAAAAATAACCTAAATTAAGTTTTGTTTATATTCTTATATAAAATAAGCTAGATTTAGTTTTGCATAGGTAGCTTACCTGGTTTCACCTGTTCAGGTAATTCTCAAGTCCAGTCTCAACTTTGGATTTTATTTAACAATCTCCCTTTTTGGCAATTCTCTCAGCAAGCTGTGCGTCTGACCCAGTAGTACGGTGCCACTCTGTTACTGCCGCTGCTGTGGCCAGGCTGGGACTCAGGCACCGCTCCCAGGGCCGAGGTGCAGGACCAGGACCGAAGGTCATGTGGGCACTGTCCCCGCAGTGATGGGCTGGCACTCAGATCACGGAGCTCTTCCCGGAGTCCAGTCCTGAGGGATATAGTCTGACATGTGACTGCTGTCAGAAGGATGCAATGCAGAAGAGAGGTCATAGTGATGAGTAGCAGTAGAATCGCCAAGGATGAAAAATCCCCTAAACAGAAATTCCCAGGAGCCAAGATTCAACCAATTAAATAAATCCAATTGGTTATAATAAGATATAAGTCTTATCTTTCTAAGTCAATGTACACTTTTGGGGACAATGTGTAACGGGGTTTTCCTTTTTTTCTTTTTTTTTTTTTGTTATTTACACAGGCACATGGCGTGTTAGCAGCCGCATGTCCTCCTTCGGACAGGACGAGTGCCCGGATGTTCATTGTAGGAAGCGATGCTACAGGTGAGCTGACACCTAAATTAAGTCTCGATGTGATTTCAGCAATCGGGGAATTTAACAAAAGGCATTGCTATAGCAACAAAAGAGAAACAAAGCAAATTATACATTTATTTTCCGAGTTGGGAGAGCAGCCTGTTGAGAAAATGTCCAGCTTTGAGGCAACAGCGTGGCAGCAGGTGGCTGAGGATGGCAGCCAGGCTGGTGGCTTCCCTGGCTGCAGAGCGACTGCGCTGATGATGTCATTGGGGCGCAGCTGAACTTTCCTGAGCGGCACCTTTGGCAGCAGCAGGAAGGCTGGCCACACCCCACCTCTGTGGTGAGTCCTCTGAGCCTAAAGTGGGTACAAAAGCCTGAAGACAGTCAGCAGGACGAGGATCCGGTCATGCATCCACCTTAGTTTTCTATTGAAACAACTTCTTGTAGTTATCCATTGTTATCAAAGATATTTGCAGTAAAATTAATTTGTTTGTGAAATAAGTCTAGTCTTACTAAACTTGGCTTGATTATTTACATTAATGTAGTATGAACAGTGACTCTGTGTGTGTTCTGTAATATGACATTTCAGTCAGAGCGGGGTGATATCCAACAGGTTTTACTGGCTCCACCATCCAGCCTTTGTTGTGGTTTTGTAGTTGTCTGGCCGTAAGAAATACACTTGTAAGATAACCTTACAGTCACTTAGCCTAACAGCCACACTAAGGCCCTGGGTAACTGTGTTCTATCCCAGAACAGCACATTCCTATTGAAATTATATAAACACACACAGTGCCATAAAACTAGGACTACTTAATAAGAGTTTCTGAATTTTGAAGGGATCCGGTAAGAGAAAAAGTTAATATTTTAACTTTTGTTGACAAAATTATACTTTAGCCAATTATTGTAACCATAGGTAGCTTAACAGGGAAGAGAAAGTGAGATTCTTTAACTCTGGAAAACAGAACATTAAAGAACCAAAATGTTTAAAATAAAATATAAAAACTATAATAATCCGCACCGTCTGTTCGGCGGCTGGAATGAACTCTGCTGCTTGCTCACAGGTTAGCTGCTTAGCCATCCGTCCTGTTAGGAAGTCTCACCCCGGCTGGCGGGTCCCAGCTCACCAGCCCACGTGCCCGGAGCGCCCAGGGCCCTCCCCGGAGCCCCTCGCCGAGGAAGCGGCTCTGCCCCGGGGGTCGGGGTCTTTCGGAGAAGAAGGGAGAGGGAGACAGTAACTGCCTGTGGAGGACAAAAGCTGAAAATAGCCATGGCTAGAGGTCTGGTCAGAGCTACACCCCCCACACACACACACATACAGACACACACACACACAGACACACACACACACACACACACACACACACACACATGGTGGGGCAACTGATAAGTAAATTTGGTTATTTCTGTAATATACAGAATTTTTAGAGAATAGTTAGAATTATGACAGAATATTATATCTATTTTATTTTATTTTTTAGAGAGAAAAGGAAAGAGATAGAGAGAGGGATAAAGATTTAACTTCATAACCCGGCAGATTTAACCTCAGAACATAAAATTAATTTTCCATAAACCTCCTGCATGCATTCCAACCAGGGATTGAACCCCCACCTATGTACGTGCCCTGACCAGGAATCAAACCCACCACCTCTTGGTGTGCGGGATGACACTCCAGCCAACTGAGCCACACCAGCCAAGGCAGATGTATCAGATTTTTTTAGAATTTCATGTAATTTCCTATTTTTTTTTTATCAGTATGTGTGGGCTGCCTTTATTACCCTTCTACCCCAGGTTATGACATACCTGCTGTTCTGCTCACCTGCCTATTGCCCGAGCAGGGTCCAGACCCCTCTCTCCCAAGCCCCAGCCTGGTCCCCTTTCCAGAGCAGGGGCTGCAGGAGGAAGAATGCAGGAGCAATGGGCAGAGGGTTACTGTGGGGAGGGAAGCTCAGATCTTGTCTACTGGCTTCTCCCTCTCAGATCGCACAATTTCATATAATTTCTGAATAATAATTTTAATGATATGTACCCAAACAAGTTTGCTCTAAGGTTAAACATTATTTTTTGGCAGTGTTATCCATGCGATTTAATATATTAAATTAACCTAAATAATTAACATTCTCTATTTATAAGAAAAGAGAGCAACTCTTTTGATATCTTCCAGGATACCTCTATAAAATCTCAAAGTTAGTTCAAGGTCCAGTAGATTTTGTTTGGAAATTAATTTGCAGAAGCATGGAACAATGTCAAAAAGTTTAAAGCACTTGATCAAACAGGATCACAGATCACTGTGAAAGAATTCTTGGTTAGCCATTAAACTAAAGTGACAATGGAAAGATTTTAAAGGCAAATACAATGATAAAAACATAGCTCTTTTAATAGGGAAAATACTCTGTTTTTCTAAATAATTGAAGACCTGGTAATATGAAGCAAAGAAAATATTTTGATAAGACTTGGAATCTTTGTTTCTGAGACAGATTATATTAAGTGTAAAAAAAAACCCCACACCTTTTATAATTGTTTAATATAATTGTTTAATAATAACAGACCAGTAACCTAAGAAATTTGTCATATTAACAGAGTAAAAATTAAACTCTAGTTTCCATCAGTACATGTCTGAGCTTACATTAAAAAAACACACACAGCTTTTATAAATAAATCTTTAAAATTGTGGCAGATTTTACCTCATAACATAAAATTTATTTTCCATAAACCTTCAGCAACTTTATCTATCTATTTAGGTTTTGTCTTATTTTCTTATTCCGGATTAAACAGTCGTTTTATTTTAGACAGCATTACTCTCTTTTCTTTAATAATTACACTTCCTGTATCCCTTGCACACTGTTGAAATAAAAAACTATCCCGTTGCCATCTTGCTATTTGGTATACAACGTTGTTTCCCCCTGCTCCGGTTTCATTTCTTCATATTGATTATAACTTTATTAGTCACTTTTGCTTTCCCGTGAAAACCAGGAAGTAGGCACTTGGGAGCTATCGGCCACGCACCAGCACCCTGGTTTTAGCACGTCGTTAAAAAATGTGTACTTCTTTTTTTTCTTATAGTATAAACAGTATAAACTTTTAAGCTGCTTGTTTCTAACAATTATGCTTAGATTTGACATTAATCAGCTAGCCGGGCGTTAGTTTTCGTTTTGATAAAGTCTGTAACAGAGATGATGAGAGCTGACAGACGCTGCGTGTGGGCAGTAGTGCAGGCACGGCTCGTGCGCTCAGGCACAGAGGCAGTCTCACCAGGATGGCTCTAAAGTTGGTCACTACAGAGGACCGACATCCCTCAGGCCTGGTGGGCCAAAGGGAGCACCGGGTGCCGCACGGTCCCATCCCTGGTCTTGTGATCCTGTGGCCACTTCACTCATCGTGTTCTTCTGCTTCACGCACAGCTTGCTCCATTCTCCCATGCCCACCTCTCAGGCAAAACAGATGTTTCTCAAGGTCAACCCAGACCTCTTCTGGGTAAAGGCCATGGTATTTCTCAGTCTGTTTCTTAACCTCCAAGACACCGAAGTCCCTGCTAACAACGCCCTCTTTAAGATCCTTGTCGGCTTCCTTCTCATCTCTGTGGCCCTTTATGGGGCTTCTCTGCTGAGCCCTCTTCTCTGTGCAAAGGATGGGCTTACACAGGACTGGTTAGCTCATCCTCTTCTCTCACAGTCACACCATCGCCGGAGGTAGTTCCTCCGCCCTCTGCTTCAGCGCCAGTCCCCAACACAAGGCTTTATGCCAGGTTTCCTCCCAATGCCTACCTCTTGAGGCATTTGCAAATGGGGCAAGACCAACTGAATATTTCACCAGACAATCAAACACATTGAAGGTGCCCAGCCTCTCCCTACACGTTTCTTCCTGCTTTGGTATGGCTCTCAGTGCTCTTTCCTCTCCAGATGAAGTGCATGGACCTCAGTGCCTCAGTTATACGGTCCCCCCTCAGCCCTCCCTGACAGACAGGCATGTTTACCTTTGCATTGGGCCCTCATCCCTCCCACCTCCCCGTCATGGTACCTGGCACAACGTTATAAAGAACTTCAGTTTTCTTTCTGACCTGACTCAGTGAGAACCTGCCATCCTGCCATAGGCAGGCTAATATTCACTGTTCTTCATAGCACTTACCATCCTCTAATATATTATACTAGAGGCGCAGTGCATGGATTCATGCACCAGTTGGGGTCCCTCAGCCTGAACTGTGCCCTCTCACAATCTGGGACTCCTCGGGAGATGTAGCAGTGCTCAAAGTGGCAGGCAGCCAGGGAGAAGCCTGAGCTGGGCTAGGTGCTTAGCACTTAGCACTCCAAACCTCTCACTGCTGGCTCCTACCCACAATCCTGAGCACTCTCTGCTCAATCCTGAGCACTCTCTGCTCAATCCTGAGCACTCTCTGCTCGCTCCTGAGCACTGCAGAAGAGGCAGGAGAGGCTTCCATCACTGTTGCTAGGCTCACCTGCCATGAGCCCAACTTCTTTCTGAGCAGCCTTCCTACTGTGGGAGCGCACTGACCACCAAGGGGCAGCTCCTGCATTGAGCATCTGACCCCTGGTGGTCAGTGCACATCATAGTGACTAATCATTCCATTGTGATGGTCACTTAGGCTTTTATATACATATACATATATACATATATACATATATATATTTATGTACATATACATATATATATATACATATATATATAAAACATAGATTTGTCTATGTTATTGTAACCAAAATGTCACAACAATAAAAACAGAAATATACTTTTCTCTTCTGCTTTTGCTATTTGCTCAATGCCTGGTTTATAGTAGATTACACAATTCATAATTGCTTAAAAGATTTAACCAAAAATGTAATTAATAATATCCTAAATTAAAGTGAACATATATTAGTTGAATATTACTGTTTTCAGCAAGTTATTTTATGGAGTGGACTGAGATAGTTACTGCATTTCAGGAAATGATAGAGCATATCTAAAACCCATGCATATATTGTTAAAATCTTCATGGTGACCATGCACCTTTCTTTACCTCTCCATGTTTCCCATGACCTTCATATTCTATTATAGGACTTCACAGTGTTCCTCCAGAAATGGTGTTCTAGCTCAGCCATGGATCGATGTGAACATAACCAAAGCTGTCACCATAAATGTGCTCACATTTTTTCCTATTTTCATTTCTATATATGCAGTCTTAGCCCATTAAGTTATAATGCTATTTGAGAGTTTGATGTTGTCATTAGAAGACCAACATTGCATTTCTCTTTCCTTTGATTTTACTGTGATATGAGGAACCACACTTTATACTGTAGTAATTAGTAGGAATCTGGGTGAAGCTCATGCTGACCTTCTCAAGGCCAATTTCTATTTAAGTCAAAGTCTAGCAATCGTCTGGATAACAGTCCTGCACAACATTTTCATTTCCTTGAAAGATTTCCCAAAGGAGTAGGAAAGGGCTCAAAAAAAAGACAAGTACCCATCGGCCATCATTTCTTTCAAGAGAGTACGGAGTGGAATACCAGGAAAGCCTGGAATTTACTGAAAGAAATCAAAACAGAGCTGTGAGGCAGCACAAGTCTCCGTGGCTGTTTCTGTTTTTGTGAGCGGTTGTCAGGCTGCAACGGCCTGCAGCTTGTGGAAAGGCGGTGCCTAGACTTTGCTCCCATAGATATCAGTTACCATGTGTTCTGGGTTTGGGATGTAGCCTTGGTAGCTATTATTCATTAGTCAATATAATAAATTAGTCACTGACATTCCACTGACTAAAAAAAAATATACTTTTCTCTTCTGCTTTTGCTAAATCCATCAGGTTTTAATCTCTATTTAAGCTAATCAATATAACACTTATCAATGTATTAGATAAACTAATTGAGTATTTGTGGCCTTCATTGGGAAACAAAGATGGATAACACAAACTTTCTGTCATTTGCTGAGGACCAGATGAGGTACATGGATGTGTTAAGAAGCAATTTCTTAAGAGGATGTGGTCAAGGTAAAGTGTTCTCATAGCAACAAGGCCAGGGTATTGAATTGATTAGTGGCATTGGGAAGGCAACTGAGTTTCAATTGAGTCTACAAGGAGTAGAAGCAGTTTACCAAGCAATTAAAGAAAGACTGAGTGACTTTCAGACAAAGGATCACAATGAATATCACCCTTTATTTTTCCACTAGAAGCCTGGTGCATGGATTCATGCACCAGTGGGATCCCTCGGCCTGGCCTCCATGAATTGGCTGAAACTGGCTCTCTCTTATCCCCCAAGGGGTCCCGGATTGTGAGAGGACACAGGCCAGGCCAAGGGACCCCCAACAGTGCATGATCAGGGCTGGGAAAGGACGGGGGAGGGCTCCAGGGCATGTCTGGCCACCTCACCCTCTTCTGATCAGCTGGATCCCAGCAGAAAGCTAAACTACCAGTTGGAGTGTCTGCTCCCTTGTGGTCAGTGTGCATTATAGCAACTGGTTGATGGTCAAATGAATGGTTGGACACTTGGCATATTGGCCTTTATTATATAGGATAATTTATTCAGGATCAGGAGCATGTGGTAAAAAATAGGTGGTGAAGCTGGGCATAGTGTTAAAGGTAAGATGAGCTGGATAACCAGGTAAAGATTTATTTTTTTATTTTTTAAATATATTTTACTGATTTTTTACAGAGAGGAAGGGAGAGAGATACAGAGTTAGAAACATCGATGAGAGAGAGTCATCGATCAGCTGCCTCTTGCACACCCCCTACTGGGGATATGCCCGCAACCAAGGTACATGCCCTTGACCGGAATCGAACCTGGGACCCTTCAGTCCCCAAGCCGACGCTCTATCCATTGAGCCAAACCGGTCCCGGTGATAACCAGGTAAAGATTTAAAACATTACCATTTACAAGATGTCATTTAATTGTTCAGATATACCATTTTCATAGTTAATATTTGTCCAAGAGATTTTAATTATAAATCCATCAGGTTTTAATCTCTATTTAAGCTAATCAATATAACACTTATCAATGTATTAGATAAACTAGAGATGGAATGATAAAACAAGCATTTAGAAGTCTATTGTAAGAATATCAACAAGACATACTGTAGGTTTTTGAGTATTGCAGTCCTGCCATGTATGATGAGACAGAATGGAGAGGACCTGATAAATAATTGCTAGGACTGGGAGGAACTGAGAGGGACTAAGAGTGACAGTGAGGCTTGTCTCCATGGAAGAGAGAAAGTCATCTTGTGAAATGACATCAAGAATTAGAGGACATAAACGGTGAGGGAGCAGAGAAGATAATAGAGTTTTGGCCGTGCTGTTTGAAGATTGACAGAAAATCTAGGCAGGTCTGCTCAAGTTGAAGAGAAGCTGAACCTGAGGATCAGTCAGTCTTCAGGCTCAGTGGTCTGTAGGTAGATTCAGGCCGTGGAAATGATGATTTTTCCCAAACAGATGACAAAGCAATTGTAGGAGAGAACTGTCACTGGATTTCAAAAAAAAAAAAAAAAAAAAAGGTTTTGTGTTAATAGCTTATACCAATGGCTACTGCTTAGTTCTAATTTTAACAGATATTTCCAGCACATATGATGTAGTTACTTTTTCTTTGGGATGGTTTCTTCAGAATTATTTCTTCACTGTGCTATTTTTCCCTCCCTTATCTAGTCACGAACTGAGAATCTACCTCATGCAACCCAAATGCCATCAAAATCCCTTTTAGTGACAAAACCTAACAAGCAGCTGCCAGGCAGAGAGGCAGGCTGAGGTAAATCTTGGGCCTTTGCTGACCTGCCTTGAGCTCATTGCTGGTGTAAGTCAGCCTTGATCCTATGCCCAGCAGAGGCAGCCACAAACTGTGGGACTCTTGGCAGCTGTTGTCCAGGCAGCGTCTGACATTGGCCTGCAGCAGAGTCCTCTCAAGAGGCCCCAGAACAAACAAACTCTGTTGCCAGGTTCAGACAACATCAGAGCAGGATCCAGTTAGCTGCATAAGCATCAGATCCAAAGGGATATCTTGCCAGGCACCAAAATCTGCTGAGGCAAGCTCCACTTTCTGTGGCCAGCACCTGCAGAGCAGCACATGCACTGTAGTCAGGCTTGATTCACATAGTCAGCTAACCTGAGGGTTGACCCAATGCACAAACAGATCAATAGCAATCAAGAATCAATTATAACAGGGGGCTCACATAACCCACACAAGGGACATTCATGGAGCACCCAATTCAGAAGCTCAAGGGGACTGCACCAGAGAGACTCACAAAACACCTACTATGTAAGACCACCCAATCAAGACTGAGAGACATAGAAAATCTGCCTAATACATAGAAACAAGCACAAAAAGGCAGCCCAAAGGGGACACAAAGAATCATGTCCCAAGTGAAAGAACAAAAGAGATCTAAATGAAATTGGAGGCAAGAATTTATCAGATATAGATTTCAAAAAATGATTGTAAGGATACTCAAAGAACTTAGTGAGAACTTTAACAGCATGAAAAGGGAAATAGAAACCACAAAAAGAAACAGTCATAAATGAAGAACACAATAGCTGAGTTAAAGAGTACACTAGAAGGAATAAACAGTAGGTTAAATGAAGAGGATTGAATCAGTGATTTGGAAGACAATGTAGCATAAAACACCCAATCAGAGCAGCAAAAAGAAGAAAAAAATTTTTTTTTTAATGCGGATAGTTTCACCCTAGCTAGTTTGGCTCAGTGGACAGAGTGTTGGACCATGAATCAAAGGGTTTCAGATCTTATTTCAGTCAAGGGCGTGTACCTCGGTGGTAGGCTCCTCCCTGGCCCAGGCACTAGTTGAGCCTCATGCAGGAGGCAACCAATTAATGTATTTCTCTCACATCAATATTTCTCTCTGTCTACTCCTCTCTCTTCCCCTCTCTCTAAAAATCAATGGGAAAATATCTTTGGTTGAGGATTTTAAAAAATGAAAATAGGTTAAGTAAAGAACTTTTGGGACAACATGAAGTATCCTATATAATAAAGAGGTAATATGCAAATTGACCCTCATCCCCTCACGTCACAAGATGGCTGCTGCCATGTTATCACAAGATGGCTGCCCCATATCATCACAAGATGGGCGCCCTCATGTCATCACAAGATGTCCACCCTCACGTCATCATAGGAGGCCATCCTCACATTGTCACAATATGGTCAGCAGGGGAAGGCAGTTGCAGGCAACCAGGCCTTCAGTGGAGAGCAGTTGGGGGTGATCAGGATGGAAGGGAAGAGCAGTTGGAGGTGATCAGGCCAGCAAGGAAGCAGTTAGATGTCAATTATGCCAGCAGGGGAGCAGTTAGGTGTCAATCAGGCCAACAGGGGAGTGGTGAGGCTATCAGACTGGCATGGGAGTGGGTAGGAGTAATCAGGCAGCCAGGCATGTGAGTGGTTAGGAGTCAGCAGTCCAGATTGTCAGAGGGAAGCTCGACTGCCGGTTTAGACCCAATGTGGGATTGGGCCTAAACTGACAGTCAGACATTCCCCAAGGGGTCCCAGATTGGAGAGGGTGCAGG
Organism: Pipistrellus nathusii; assembly: GCA_963693515.1. NCBI lineage: Eukaryota > Metazoa > Chordata > Mammalia > Chiroptera > Vespertilionidae > Pipistrellus > Pipistrellus nathusii. Next base: position 70,708,641 of record OY882867.1, on the reverse strand, counting down.
CTGGGCTGAGAGACAGTCCCCGTGCACAAATTTTGTGCACTAGGCCTCTAGTATCTATACCATAGAAGTGTCATAAGAAAAAGGCAGAGAGTGAAGGATCAAAAAGTGATAATGACCAAACTTCCCTAACTGGGGAAGAAAATAACTCACAAGTCCAGGAAGCACAGAGAGTGCCAAACAAGAGGAACCCAAAGTGGCCTATGGCAAGACACATCATAATTAAAATGGCAAAGGTTAAAGACAAAGAGTAAATCTTAAAAGCAGCAAGAGAAGAAACTCCCATAAGACTGTTAGTTGATTTGTCAACAGAAACATTTTAGGCCATAAAGAATTGGCAAGAAATATTCAGTGGTGAAAAGCAAGAACCTACAACCAAGACTACTTTATACAGAAAGGTATTATTCAAAATTAAAGGACGAAATAAAGAGCTTCCCAGACAAGAAAAAACTAAAGGAGATCACTACCACCAAACCTATATTACAAGAAATGCTAAAGGGATCTCCTTTAAGAAAAAGAGTAAAACAGCAGAGGAACATAGTAACAAAAAATAAAATGGTAATAAATACATACCTATCATTAATTATTTTAAATGTAAGTGGCTTAAGTGCTCCAATCAAATGACAGTAATTTGAATGGATAATAAAAAACCAACAACAAAAATCAACACCCATATACATGCTGTCTATAAGAGACCCACTTTAGAACAAAAGATACACACAAACTAAAAGTAAAGGCATAGAAAAATATATTAATGCAAATTGAAATAAATTTTTAATAGCTGAGGTAGCAACACTTATATAAGACAAACTGAGACTTTAAAACAAAGGCTATAATGAGAAACCAAAAAGGGCATTACTTTTTTATCATTAAGTAATGCCCTTTTTGGTTTCTCATTATAACCCTTTAAATACTTATGCACCTAAATATGTAAAATAAATCTTGATGGAAATAAGGAAGAGATCAACAGTAATAAAATAATAATAGAGGATTTTAACATCTCATTGACATCTGCAGATAGAACTTCCAGAAAGAAAATCAACAAGAAAATAGCAGCCTAGATCAGATGGATTTAATTGATATCTTCAGAGACTTTCATTCAAATGTGCATTCTATTCAAATGCACATGTAACATATTCTAAGATAGACCATACATTAGAACACAAAACAAGACCCAACACATTTAAGAATATTGAAATCATATCAAGTAATTTTATAATTATTTGAAACTAGAAATCAGTTGCAAGAAAAAAGTGAAATACACAATAACACATTAAGGTAAGTAACAAATTGACAAAGAACGAAGGGATTAACAATGAGGTCAAGGGGAAAAAATACCTTGAAAAAAAATGAAAATGAGAATGTGAAGCATCATCTTATATAAAAACTGCTGTTTGAAATTTTTACCCTTTTATTTTGGCTTTTTTAAACACTTGCTTGCTTAAATAAGGAAAATAAGACTACTCCCATTCCAGAGAGGCCATAAACGGTGCCCAGACAGAGGTGTCCATGCTGGCACCAGGCCAGGCCTTGAGATACGATCTCAGGGCTCCTTACCAGCACATAGGCCTTATTTCTCAGAATGCCTGAAAGTCTCATTCCAAATTTGGGAGACAAAGAAGTTCAAAAAGTATAAATATGGGAAACTCCCTCTATGTCGGGGCTCAGAGATTTGAGAAACACCTCCCTCTGGCCCTCTCGAATGAAGACTCCTAATTAATTGGCTCATTAAGGCATCTCATATCTATCTCGCTGATCTACCATATAACAAATGCAACAACCCAAAATCGATGGGACACAGTCCTAAGAGGAACATTCATAGTATTCATAGCAGGTCTCAGTCCTCAAGAAATAAGAAGTTACCATCACATATTCAACAAATAACATAAAATAAAAACAAGATAAGTGTAATTTCAGTGTGGAAGGCAAGAGACCTGACTAGATCAACTTAATATTGTTTTCTTGTGGTCTGGGCTTCAGACTGAGACTTAGAATTAGCAAAGTGCTTCCTAATGATGACCGGGAGGGAGGTAAGAGTCGGACAGGCGCATCACTGGGCCATGGTTCTCACAGGTCATCCGAGGTCAACGGCACCAGCATTGCCTGGGACTTGCATCTCTGGGCAAAAACTGGCCGCTAGATTCTGGTTGCCTAAAACACTACGTCTTGTAATGCTTAGGATTGCTGTGGTTTTAAAATGGTAGGCGAAATTCCTGGCTTTTGGTAGCAGAGACAAGTGCTACAGATTCAGTAGGTTTGGAGCAATAGGTCCAGTTTATTCTAACTAGGGTATGGGATGATGACTAATATCCTCCATGTTTTCCTGCTATCACCCTGAATCTTAGGAAATCTACACAGAAAACAATTGCTTTTTTAAGACAATGATTTGGAGAAAAGCACTGGCTTTTACTTTCCAGGTATAGAAAACAATTAAACGTGAGCATAGAGAGTACAGATGTGCCAGTCTGTGTGTCACCAGTGTTCCTCAGTCAGACTCTCAGCCACTGACTAGTGGGAGCGCTGAGGCCCTGAGCGCCATGGCCACCTCCGCCCCCTGGAGAAGAAACCACCTTACCTCACTGTCACCATTGCAGGGGAGGCCGAGATATGCTTGGGTACAACCATCTTAGAAGCAAGGACTAGTGTGTTCAGGAGAGAAGCCCCTCACTGCCTGTCTGCAGCCCGTGGCCCCTGCGGCCTGGCACCAAGCAGGTCTCAGTCCTCGCAGACCAAAGCTCCCTTTTACAACAAATGTGCTGTAATGTCCCCGTCTGACCCCTGCACTGACACCTACAGCTCTGCAGTGTGGCAAAAATTCACTTGCCTATGAGGGTCTGGTGTCTACCCTCAGCTCCTGGCAAAAAGTCTCCAAGCCCTGGCCTTCCTGCCTGGCAGGGTCTTTGCCTGGAGGCTTGGAGCCTCACCAAATATTCACAAAATAATGGGCGGTGGGGGCCCGCAGGCAGCCAACCGTGTCTACGCGGCCGAGTCTCAGGAACACCTCTGGACCAAAGCTCAGCGGGCTCCTGGCTGGCGGTCCAGTCTGGGGTGGGGTCCCCGCCGGGCTCCAGGAGGGAACTGGAAGCTCTCCTGCTCCCTCCCGTGCGCGCCCTCTCCTGGGCTGGTGCTGACTTGTCTGCTTTTCGGTAGTAAATTGTAATGGTGAGTGGCTAGATTTTGGTGAGGTCTGCGTCCCAGTGAATTATGAAACAGGGTGCACTTGGGACTCTAACTCTACAAACACAGGACCACCCAAATATATCAGCATAATGCCGTAGCAGTATTGGGTTGAACTGTATGAATCTGCTAATATTTCATAGCTTGTAACCAATAAAATGTCGAATTCTAATGATCAACTTGTGACTAGATATGAGAGCTATATAATTACACAATAAGCAATGCTCAGATATGGCTCTCCTGGAGGACATACAGAATGAAGCAGACAAAGGCTCGCTGTTTATGTGAATGCGTTCGGATTTAAGAGAAGACCGTGGGGGCTCCCCAGTGAGAGACCTGGGCAATGAAAACCCAGGACAGGCAGAGATTAGATAGAATCTAACGTTAGGAAAAGTCATTACAGGATCGATTGTATATCATAAAGCAAAAAGGGAAATGCTCTTAACTGAAGTGGGGTAAGAAGCCAAGGCAGATTCCAAGCTGGTGACATGGAAAGGGTGGACAGTGTGAAATTCAGACACTCGCCCCAGCCTATCTGCGGAGCCGGTTCAAATCCAGGCCCTGTGCTCCGAGGGCTTATTCCGGGACTTTCCCCGCATGGGGCCACGTGTTGGGACCATAGCCCTCAGCTGGGAAAAGCAAGCGAGAGCAGAAGAAAGGGAGCCAGGAGGACACGAAGCGATGGTGAGGGAGAGCTGGGAGGCCAGTCAGAGGACAAGCCCTAGATGGGTCTGTGGTGCCCTGTCCACCACGTGGGGTGCTCGTTACATATGCACGACCTAAATGACGCAAAGCTCGCCGCAGGGACGACACCCCGAGCCCCGGGCTCCGGTGCTTCTGGGATCGGGGATTGGGCTCCGCCTGCTGAAGGGACCTCACGTCTCCCTCAGACACGCGTTTGCTGCGCCCACGGCACTGAAATCCTCTTAGCAAACTCAGGGCTGGGGCTGGAGCTGAAGAAGTAATTCAGTTTCCTTCCAAACGGGGGGTGGGGAACTCCTAGATGCAAAATCTTCCCTAACTGTACCAATTGAAAGATATTTTAGTCTCAGTGTCACTTTTATTTTTAACTTATTGTACCTCCTACAGTGTTTATCATATTCTTTGGTGATTTTAGATGAATTAGTGAGCTGGGCTGGTGTACTCAGGTGACAGAGATCTTTAAGAGCATTCTCTATGCATATTAAGTAGGGCCAGGCTGAGCAAGGTTCCTAGATCAGAACCTGTGTCCCTCGGCGCTCTCAGCGCCCATGCTCCTGCAATAACCTACAGCTGCTCATCGGAACAGCGGCTTTTTCTGAGCATACAACTACCAGCATCTCTTTTTCTTCTGGCTTTCTAAATGTTAGACTGTTATAATAGTATGTACAGAAACAAAGCATATTTTTGTTCTTCTTTTAAGCCATACCTCTCTGCCAAATTTTATTATATAGAAGTTCAATAAAATTGCAGCTAAAATAGAAAAGTAATAACAATAATCCTATATAATAAAGAATTGTCATCACACACTTGCACCTTTGTGCCCTCGCACCCTTGTGCCCTCGAGCTGGGGCTGCGGAGACTTGAGGCTGTGCCCCCACCCAGTGAAGCTAGACGGGAAACCTGAAGCTGCACCCCCCCAGCGGGGCTTGACAGTGGACCTGAGACCATGCCCCCTGCCCTGGCACTGGGCCAGGGGACCTAAGGCTGTGCCTCCCGCCCAGCGAAGCTTGATGGGGAACCTGAAGCTGTGCCCCCCGCTGTGCAGGGCTTGATGGGGGTGTGGTTGGCAATTTTGAGGTGCATGTAGGTGGGTGGGGACTTGATTCTGGGTCCCGTGGTGCACCCCAGACTCTGACAGGAGGGAGATTTTCATATACATTTTACTAATTTTCCTTCATCTCTGACACTTCTATCATAGAGAAAGGGCAAATAGCAATCTATACTAATAAAAGAGAAAGATTCAAATTGACTGTACCTCCACGATGTCCACCAGCCAATCAAGAGGGAGTATGCAAATTAATCCAACAAAGAAGGTCCTGCAGAGGGAGGCCAGACTTCGGCTTAAGCCCACTCCCCACTTGGGAAGTGTGCCTAGGCTGTCAGTAGGACATCCCCTGAGGGCTCCCAGTCTGTGAGAGGGAGCAGATTAGGCTGAGGGACCACCCCCAGTGCAGGAATTTCATACACTGGGCCCCTGGTCCTATTAGGTCTAGTAATAATTAATGTCGTTTTCTAATACCTTTTTAAAATCGAATTTATTTAAACAATACAACAAAATTTAATCAACAATATAGTTGCCGTTGTTTTCTACTACTTGTGCCCAACGCTCAGGAAGCATTTTAATCCCTCTGTTGTAAAATTCTTGTGATTTTGATGCAAAAAATTCGGTCAATGCATTTTTGAGGCATTCTTCATTATTAAATTTTTTTCCAAGAAGAAAGTTTTGCAAAGAACGAAACAAATGGTAATCGGAAGGGGCAATATCAGGAGAATATGCAGGTTGAGGGAGAACTTCCCATTCCAAGTGGTGCAGTTTTTCAGCAGTGATTCTTGCAGTATGCGGTCGTGCGTTATCGTGGTGAAGAATTACGCCCTTCCGATTAATCAGCACGGGTTCTTTTTCTCTTAAAACTTGGGCTAACCTTTCCAATTAGGCACTATACACTGCACTTGTAATGGTTTGGTTAGATGGTAAAAGTTCATAATGAAGAATTCCTTTAAAATTCCACCAAACACACAACATCACTTTTTTCGCATGCAAGTCAGGTTTTGGCATGGGCTGCGGAGCCTCATTTTTGTCCAACCATTGAGGCCGCCTTTTCAAATTAACATACAGCACCCACTTTTCATCTCCGGTAACAATTTGCTCTAAAAACAGCAAACGGTTTTGACGAGAGAGGAGCGAACTGCAAATTGTGACTCTTTGATTACGGTTGTTGTCGGTCAACTCATGAGGAACCCATTTTCCAAACTTTTGGACTTTGCCAAGTGCACGCAATTGATTGGAAATTGTTTTTTTTGTGAACAATTTAAAGTTGTCGCAAACTCTTGTTGGATAATTTGAGGATTTTGCATCAAAAGAGCTTGAAGAGCTTCTTGATCAAAATTGGACACACGGCCTCGACCACTCTTGTCATCTAACGAAAAATTTCCCTCGCGAAATTTCTCAAACCAACGCTGGCATTTTCTGGCGCTAACTGCATCTTGACCAAGAGCACTACAGATGTTTTTTGCAGCCTCACTTGCTTTTCTTCCTAATTGGAACTCGTAAAGCATGCAGTGCCGAATATGCTCTTCATCCGCCATCTTCTTAGCCCTAGTTTTGCAACAAAAAACAAACCAAACACAAACTTTTTCAAGCAAAACTTGTTAATTGCACTTCACACGTTCTGTAGATACCACGTGTTTGAAAGTTATGTCAATACAAGTCAACGCCAAGCAAGATTTTAAACGAATGTTTAAAAACGACATTAAACGACATTAATTATTACTAGACCCGATATATAATAAAAGCCTAATATGCTAAGTGTCTAGACGTCCAGTCAGCTATTCAACCAATCAAAGCATAGTGTGCTAATAATATGCTAAGGCCTCTTAACCACTCACTATGATGTGCACTGACCACCAGGGGGAAGATGCTCTGACTGGTAAGTTAGCTTGATACTGGGGCCCGGTGGTTTGGAATTGAGCAAGAACTGAGCTGGACACACCCTTGAGCTCTCTCACAGACCCTCCCTGGCTGGCCAACTTTCCATGTCCCTCCCTGGCCCTGATCATGCGCCAGTGGGGTCCCTCAGCCTGGCCTGTGCCCTCTCGCAATCTAGAGCCCCTCGGGGGATATCGGAGAGCAGGTTTCAGCCTGATGGCAGAACGACTGGTCGCTATGATGCACAATGACCACCAGGGGACAAACGGTCAACGCAGCAGCTGCCCCCTGGTTGTCAGTGTGCCCCCACAGGGGAGTGCCACTCATCCAGAAGCCGGGATCATGGCTGGTGAGCACAGCGGCAGTGGCAGGAGCCTCTCCTGCCTCCATGGCAGTGCTAAGGATGTCCAACTGATGGCTTAGGCCCACTAAGCTGTCAGTCAGATATCCTCAGAGGGCTCCGGGTCTGCGAGAGAGCGCAGGCCGGGCTGAGAGACCCTCCCCCCACCCTTGAGTTCACTAATTTCATGCACCGGGCCTCTAGTTTGGCAAATCTATCTGTGCTGATATGAAGACATTTCTATAAGATATGCTATTAAAGGGGAAAGTGCAGAATATCCAGTATGGCCCTATTGTGTAAATAAAATTCAAGTATATTTACCCACACACAGGAGTTGCTGCCTCGTGGAACAGGCTGAGTGCTGTGCTGGGAAGGCCAGCCACTCTGTCCCTGCTCTGGGCAGGAGAGGAGCAGGAACGGGCCGGCTCTCCCACACCCCAGCCCTCCGAGGGGGCCTCCTAGTCCGTGGCACAGACTCCCGGGACCCCAGGTCCACGCCGTGCCAGAGCTGGTGTCTTCAGGGTGGGTGTGTGGAGGCCAGCACCGTGGTTTCAGGAAGGACAGGCCTGGGCGCCGGCTGCCTCACCCTGTGGCTGCACCAGCACCACCGCGCGGCAGAGCCAGGGCGGCGCCTCACACACAGCACCGCACCTGCCAGGCAGCTTTCTAGGCAGCTCTCTTCCGACTGTGAGACACAGAACCAGGCTTCTTCACTTGCTGAGGTTCCGTAAGCCCAAGTACATAAAGCAAAAATATATGTTTTTTTAAAACCCCTTTTGCTTAAAAATTGTAAAGTTTTATCTACAACTGACCCCTAACAACACAGTAAACAAATATCTAAACAATATAATTTCCAGTTGGTTGGCACAATGTGATTTGGGTACCAGGATGGTCAGAACAGCCCTTTGGGAGGTCTGGGAGGAGGGCCGAGAGCTGGGGAGGAAGGAGATCAGTGAGGATGGGGAACAGCCCCAGTCCGAGGGCCGGAGGGAGCACACTGCTCTGTGTAGTGAGGCCAGGAGGTGGGCCTGGCTGGGGCTGGGAGGGTGGGGGGAGGGGAAAGTGGGGGAGAGGGTAGGGAGTCAAATGAGTCATTCAGTAGGGTAACTGAGGAGCATTTAGTAGACTCTACTTGCAAAGGTCTAGCCGAGTTAAGGAAAGCCAGAGTGGGATTATGGAACACCAGGGCCACACCGCTCCCAGCCCGGGGCGAGGCCAAGGCCAGGGCCAAGGAGAGGAACTGGAGTAAGGGCTCCCACGGACACTGGCACAGGCGCTCCGTGACCACACGCTGCAGAGTGAGGTCAGTCCAGCAAGAACGTTCGGGCCCCTGAGAGTCCCTGCCAGTCCCCCTCCACCACTGCCCACCCTGCTCCTGCTCCTTCTGCTGGATTAGGAGCCGAGGCTCTGAAAGCTTCCTGGCGGTTTTTATGACTGTCAGGTTGCTTTCTTTAACAGCTTTTCTTCAGACATGTCCCGGAAGACCGTTCCCTGGTTTCTCTTTCCCCCATCCCACCAGTTCTGGCCCCCACGTGAGCACGCGGGAGCCGGAGCACAGGGACCTCATTGGTGGGACTGTGACATCAGCTCCCGGGACACAGAGCAGGGCGGCCTGAGGGCTGGGACTGAGTCCTGTGCAAGGCCCTCGCTCTGGCCTCCACGCTGTCAAAGGGGAAACAAAGTGGGTCTCGGTACACAGCGTCCCCATTCTGACCTGGCGCTGCTGGCATGCTGGCCCCGCACCTCAGCCTAACACCGGCCCTGAGCCGCCTGCGTCCTTCAGGACCTGAGGGGCAGGGGCTGAACCCCCACAGTGCACAGCAGTCTCCATCTGAGCGGCACCCCACCCCGAGGTCCCGGTCACAGCCAGGTTCCTCCTCCCCTCACATCCCTGCTCCTCCCGTCCTAACGTGAAGCTCCAAACACCCAGTGATGCCAAGTCTCCAACCGGCCCAACTGCTTCCTGGTGTTGGAGGTGGCTCTTCCGGAAGGTGGCCCTTGGGGAGGTGGCTCCGGGGAAGGTGGATCCCGGGGGGAGGGAGGGGGGGGATCCGGGGGAGGTGGATCCAGGGGGTGGATCCGGGGGAGGTGGCTCCGGGGGAGGTGGATCCGGGGGGGTGGATCCCCGGGGGAGGTGGATCCGGGGGAGGTGGATCCGGGGGAGGTGGATCCGGGGGAGGTGGCTCCGGGGGAGGTGGATCCCGGGGGGGGGGGATCCAGGGGAGGTGGATCCGGGGGGTGGATCGGGGGGAGGTGGATCCGGGGGAGGTGGCTCCGGGGGAGGTGGCTCCGGGGGAGGTGGCTCCGGGGGAGGTGGATCCGGGGGAGGTGGATCCGGGGGAGGTGGCTCCGGGGGAGGTGGATCCGGGGGAGGTGGATCCGGGGGAGGTGGATCCGGGGGAGGTGGCTCCGGGGAGGTGGATCCGGGGGGGGGGGGGGGAGGTGGCTCCGGGGGGGTGGATCCGGGGGAGGTGGATCCGGGGGAGGTGGATCCGGGGGAGGTGGATCCGGGGGAGGTGGCTCCGGGGAGGTGGATCCGGGGGGGGGGGGAGGTGGCTCCGGGGGGGTGGATCCGGGGGGGGGGGGGAGGTGGCTCCGGGGAGGTGGATCCGGGGGAGGTGGATCCGGGGGAGGTGGATCCGGGGGAGGTGGATCCGGGGGAGGTGGCTCCGGGGAGGTGGATCCGGGGGGGGGGGGGGGAGGTGGCTCCGGGGGGGTGGATCCGGGGGAGGTGGATCCGGGGGAGGTGGATCCGGGGGAGGTGGATCCCCCGGGGGAGTGGATCCGGGGGGAGGTGGATCCGGGGGGAGGTGAATCCGGGGGAGGTGGATCCGGGGGAGGTGGATCCGGGGGAGGTGGATGGGGGGAGGTGGATCCGGGGGAGGTGGCTCCGGGGAGGTGGATCCCCCGGGGGAGTGGATCCGGGGGAGGTGGCTCCGGGGAGGTGGATCCCCCGGGGGAGTGGATCCGGGGGGAGGTGGATCCGGGGGGAGGTGGATCCGGGGGGGTGAGTCCGGGGGAGGTGGATCCGGGGGGGGGGAGTGGATCCGGGGAGGTGGATCCGGGGGAGGTGGATCCGGGGGAGGTGGATGGGGGGAGGTGGATCCGGGGGAGGTGGCTAAGCAGCAGCAGCCACAAGGTGGACGTGCCAGGGTCACCGGGCCCGCATGCTCTGGTGCAATACTTGAAATACTGCATATTAAATAACAACCATCATTCCGTTTAGAAATGTGAAGTGCCTGTGATGAAGGCTCACTACTATGACTGCTAATAAAGGCACTGGCAGCCGTGATGGACATGAGGAGGTGGTTGATGCCCGGGGCCAGCCGGGCAGAGGCTCCCCGTGAGCCGCCCGGGAAGCGGCCGCGCTGGGCCCAGCCTGGGCTGCAGGGCACTCCCCACGCCAGGCCGGCCGCGTGGCACCTGTGCGGGCAGCGGCTCCTCCGGAGACTCCACACCTAACACCATGCCGGAGCTCCGGAAGCAGAGTGACGAATCTCAGTAAAATTTCAAGGTGACTTGAGACAGCATATGTGTCCTAAAATATATGAGTTATATACCTTAAGACCCATTCACTTTTCTTAAAAACAGCAGGCAGGTGTAGTTTTGAACATCTGATAGAATTCCTTTTCTGTTGTTCTCTATCCTAATATCAAAACTATGAACAAAGCCTCCCGCCTCCTGGTTCCTATTCTCCCTGTCCAATAGCTACACGAACATCCCTCTGTTTGCCCTCCGCGGACAAACACCCTGACGTCATGTTCCATTCAGACCTCCCTCCCCGGGCAGCGAGGGCAGGTGCAGCTCCCGGGGCCAGCACACAGTGTGGGGGAAACCAGGTGCCGCTGCGGAGGGAGCAGAGGCCTGGGCCCGGCCTTCCCGGCAGGAGACGCACCTGCTCGCTAGGTAAACGGAAGGGGCGGGTGGAAAGCCTCGCTCACGCCGTCCTGTCGCTTTTGGAGACCAGCGATATATGTAATGAAAATTACTTCCAGAACCTTGTATATGTGTAAACATTCTCTATAAACTCACTGACAATACAAAGGGTTCTATAGAAACTTACAATATCCATTCAGAAACCTATGTCTGTGCAAACACATTTAAACGAAATATTTAGGCATACTTTATGGTATACCTTAATATGATGCTTATTAAAACAACCAATTAGGGCAATAAACATAAGGACATATTCAGATTAACGAGTTAAATATACACTTTAAAGACTGAGAGTCACAAAGTTGAGTTCCCAGGACTTGGGTGAGCTGCCCTAGGCTGTCTCTCCGCCCACAGGTCACCAGCAGCACAACAGCTGTCTGAGCGCCTGGAGCCCGCAGCTGCCGGGAGGAGAGGGGTGAGAGGGGAGGGGAGGGCTCTGTCTGGGGAGGGAGGGGAGGGGAGGGGAGGAGAGGGGGGGAGGGTCCTGCCTGAGAAGGGGAGGGGAGGGGAGGAGAGAGGGGGGGAGGGGAAGGGAGGGCCCTGCCCGGGAAGGGGAGGGAAGGGGAGGGGAGAGAAGAGGAGGGGAAGGGATGGGAGGTTGGGGATCAGAAGTCACAGGTTTCAACATTTCTCTCCTTCCCTGGGCAGTGCTCCCCAGCTACTGGGTGAAGTGTTGCCACCCAGTGTGACCGATTTAGTTATAAAACAGGACTAACCTATAGACTGTAATAAAGTATAATGTCCTGACTAGTCCTCCCAGGGAGTCTACTGAAAGAGCAACCCCATGTCCTATCGTCCTGGACAGAAATGTTTCCACGTTTCCCAGTGCATCTAGGGATCATTCTACAATTTGAAATGTTTTCCTCGGCGCTGGCCCCACACTCTCACCCCTTCCAGCCATGCTGTCTTCCTCCTGGGCCTCCTATGGGTCATGTCAGTGGCCCTGGAGCTGCAGCAGTAATCTGCCTTAGCATGTCTTATCTCACTCAGCCTTTCCGGAGACTGTGGAGTAACATTAGTCCCATTTTATAGACGAGGAACCTGAGACAGAAAGAGGTCAGATAACTCACCCAGAGTCCCACAGCTAGAGAACAAGACAGGGTTTGAACACAGTTGTAGTCTAAAGAAAGCTCTTAAAATTCTCTCCTCCATTTTACAAAAGGAGGAAAACAAATAAAATAGAAAATACGCAAAACATCAGAAAGTATTTTCAGAACATTTAAATTATATAATTTACTGCAAGAAATACTTTTGGTAGGTATTTGACTTCAAAAGAAGTTTGAAGTACATGGGTCCTACCCTTTACTCTCCTACAGTCTCACACTGTGTATGTGTGCATGTGTGCGTACTTGTGTGACTTCTCTATGAAGCTCTCTGTATTATTTACTTTTTCTTATCCATAACTGTATAGCTTTGTTTCTTTATATGCTTTATGATATCCTGTGGTGTCTGCTAAGCAGACATCCCTAATCTTTCTGTTCCCACCTTTTATTTAGCCAGCCTTCTGTATTTTCTACTCCACATGAACTTTAAGACGAGCTTGGTATGTTTATAAAGCTTTCTTGGTGGTTTTTATCAGGTCACCTTCAATGCATCAGTTAGGAAAGAATCCCCAGCCCGGCTACCCCTTAGAAGTATCACCATCATCCTCGTGCCATAGCTGTATATCCTCAGGTGACATTTCTCTGCTTTTTTGTATAGTGCGGATCAATCATCACCGTTTGGCAAACTCTGTAAACTGAGAGAATTCACTTTTCCTCCGAGCTATGGACACCTTTGTGCCACGGGAAATGGCTCTCATCCCTTAAACTGGACCTGGTGGGTCTTCGGGAGAGTTTTTGGTTCCTTGGTCTTTCCCTTAAGAATTTTCCAGCACTTGCATTAATTTGGTTACAGTATTTTCTGAAAACTAACTACCGCACCCAAATCTTCACATGCATTGGCCTGGGTCCGTTGCAATGGCCTCCTAGCTCTCTGAGGCTCATGGTCCACTCCTCACCATCCCTGCAGCCCGCTGACTTCCATGGAGGCTCCTGCCCGTGGGCGGACTCCCAGTTCGAAGAGCTGGGACTGCCAGCTGGCCTGAGGCAGCAGCTGGAGGAGGCAGGGGGATCGCCTCCGGTGACAGGAGGCACCCACACTGCTTTGATGATCCATTTAGGGCCCAGCAGCAGGCCGCCCGCTGGGAGTCCTGTTCTCAGGGACTCTTTATAGGACCCACACTGCCCCTCTGCTCTGTTAGGGTCCCTTTCCATTTTTCTGTCTCCCCATCTGCGCAGAATGGGGCACAGCACCTGCCCCTCCACAGGCTGGACCCACATCCGCACACAGCATAGCGCTTTGGTTAGCAAAGCTGTGTGAGTGTGCGGGGAGCAGCCGTGAGCCAGTGCCAGGGCTGGAGGCAGAAAGAACAGCACCAGCAATGCCAATCCCAGCGGGCCTCTGTGCAGCACCAACCTGCCAGCCATCAGTTTGTCCCTCTTTGATGCCACTCATTAGTTTTCACAACAACCGTCCAGGGTGACAGCCCTCACCTTCACAGTGTGGCTGACAAAGCCAAGCTCAGAGAGTGCATACCTTTCCTAAGGCCGCACAACCAGCAGCAGATCAGAGGAGACTAACCATTTGGCAAAGCCAATTCCTGACTTTTGGCTGCAAACAAAGGGCCCAGAGCTTTAAAATGGAAAATTTCCAGTCATTCTATGGTGATAAAAGGGTAATTAAATGGGGCATCTTCCAGACACCATTCCTGATGCAGCCGCCGGAGGGAAGCAGCCCGGGTTCCGGAGGGAAGCGGTGCCGGCGGCAGGGGAGGAAGGCCTGCTCTCGCACACATTTTTGGGCACTGGCCTCTAGTAAATTAGTCAGAGTCGTTTACAAAGCTTCCTGTTCCTCCTCATCGGGAAATGAGAGCATGTGGTCCTGTCAGTTAAGCTGTAAACATCGCTGACGGCAGCGCTGCAGGTCCTGGGTGTTGGGGGTCACTTTTTATGTCCTCACCCACTGACCCGCGAGTCCGGGAAACTGCGCTGTCGCTCTTCCTGATGGCAGTAACTATGCCATAGATTTCTACAAAAAACCCGTGGTTGGTCTATGGTTCCAAAGTTAAATTACATTTTTTCTGGGTAGAGATTTAAAAATGTATTCATGAATAAGAAAACCATAGAAACAGATTAGGTGCCATTCGTGCTGACGGTGGTTGGGTTTCAACAATTCAGAGCCAACAGAGAGGAGACCAATATAACAGTCACCCCTCTGCCACTCTCCTGTGGGGCCGCCTGGTGCCCACAGATGCCCAGCCTTCCCGGCAGCCACAGCCACAGCCACAGCGTGGACTCTGGCACCTGCTGCCTGGGTTCAAATCGGGCAACCTTCTGGCAGTGCTCTGCCCGGGTGATGGTGCTGTCCTCCCAGGACCACCCGGTGAGGCTGTGCAGGAAGCCCGGAGCCCATGGCTGGCACAGCCATGGCCATGGCTGGCAATATGAATCAGGTGGGGCCTGCGACCATCCCAGACAGGCCTGGGGTTTCCAAACTGACGAGGGCACCCAACTCCAGTGTTCTTAAAGAGGAGCCCCCGATGTTACTGCACTTTAGAAAAGAGGCCTCCTGCCTTACCACAGTGCCAAACCCTGAGCCCAGGCTCACCCTCCTCCCTGGCTCTCCCCTCATCAACATCTCTCCAGGCAGCTCCTCCCCCAGGGAGGACCGGGGCCACCACAGCCTCGAGCTCCCCCACCTCAGACTTGAGCCCGGGATAAGCAAGCTTCCTCTCTCCGTGCAACTAGACAGGCCCTGGAAGGTTGCACGGCCTTCCAGGTCCCATGCCCCTCTGGGGCGAAGCTTGTTGCCAGGAGAAGGGAGAACGGACAGGAGAGGCCATAAACAGCAGGTGACTCCTCATGCCTCTGATGGAAACTATCGCTCAACTTGGCACATGAGTGTGTGTCTCGGTCTACAAACTCCCTGAGAAAGAATTTCAGTAATTGCCACCATCCATTCAGAACCTTACTGCAGGCCAGGAAAAGGCTGCCACGTCCGTTCCTCATGAGGCAAAGCGATATTGGGGAAAAGAACAAGAATGCTGAGGAGTGTGTGCAGTGATAAACGCAGGCAGACTTGTAAAGGTCACTCATAGGAGAGCTCCCGGGTGGGGGCAGATGTCTGAACGCTCCCCTCGCGTGGTCTGTATAGTGCTGGGCTGGCTGATATTTCTTAACTCGTCTGAGCAATACCCTAATAGCAAAACCAAACAAACACATTACAAAAAAAAATTTATTGGCCAATAGCTCTCATGAACATAGACACAATAACTCTCAACAAAATATTAGTAAACTGGATTTAAAAAGTCTGAAAAGAACTACGTGGCCTGATCAAGTAGGATTCATCTAGTCAACATTCACAAGTAAGTTAATGAATCTATCACATCAGTAGACTAAAAATGAACAATCATCAATTGATGCATTAAAAAAATAACAAAATCAGCCAAAACTGGTTTGGCTTAGTGGATAGAGCATCAACCTATGAACTGAAAGGTCCCAGGTTTGATTCCAGTCAAGGGCATGTACCTTGGTTGCAGCACATCTCCAGTAGGGGGTGTGCAAGAGGCAGCCAATTGATGATTCTCTCTCATGGATGATTCTAACTCTTCATCCCTCTCCCTCTCTGTAAAAAATTCAATAAAATACATATTTTTTAAAAAATAACAAAACCCAATACTACTTATAATAATAAACTCTAAGAAAACTAGAAATAGGAAGGAACTCTCTCAACTTTATAAAGGATATTTAGAAAAACAAACCCTATAGATGACATTCTAATCATTCTCACTAAGCTCAGTTACAAGGCAAAAATGTCTCCCTCCCCATTCCTTTTCAATATCATACTGGAGTCCTTACCAATGCAGTAAGAAAAGTAAAGAAAAGGCATATAGATCGAGAAGGAAAAATAAGCTGTCTTTGTTCACAGGTGACATAATTGTTTATGCAGAAAACCTGAAAGAGGTGGCAAAAATGCCTCCCAAAACTTATCAGCCATAATAACCTTACAGAGAACAAGGTTAATATTCAAAAATCAATTGCTTTCCTTTTACCAGTAGTGAACAAATGGAACTTGAAAATAAAAACACAATACCTTTTTCATTAGCGCCACAAAAAATGAAATACTTATAAATTTAACAAAACATACAAGTTTCATATAAGAAAAACTACAACACTCTAGTGAACAAAATCAGCAAAGATATAAATAAGTGGAGAGATATTCCAATTTCATGGATAGAAAGAGGTCAATTTTTCTGAACTTGATCTATATTTCAATGAGATTTCACTTAATATCTCAGTAACTTATTTTATAGCTATCAACAATGGCAATAAATTGGAGTAAATATTGTCTCTTCTACAAATGGTGTTGAAACTGGGAATCCACATATAAAACTTAATCTTGACATGACAAAATTAACTCAAAATGGATGATAATTGTAAAATGCAAAATGATAAAACTCTAAGAAGATATAGAAGAAAACCTAGATGATCTTGGAAATGACATTGACTTTGTGGATGAGAAATCAGACACAATCCATGCAAGATATAATTCATAAGCTAGACTTCATTAATATTAAAAATGTATGCTCTGAAAAAGACAACATTGAGAGAAGAAGACAAGCCACAGATTGGGAGAAAATATTTGCAAAAGGCACATTTGACAAAGCACCACCACCTGAGATATGCAAAGAACTCTAGAACCCACCAAGAAAATGGGCAACCTGACCGTAAAATGGGCCTAAGACCTTAACCAACGCCTCACCACAGCAGATATGCAGATGGAAAACAGGCATGTATAAAGATGCTCCTTACCATATGTGGTCAGGGAAATACTAATTAAAACAACAATGAGATACCAGGCAAACCTATTAGAATGGCCACTCCCAGACACCAGCAACACTGCGTGCTGATGAGAACATGGAACAGCAGAGGTTTCGCACATTTTTGGTAGGAATGCAAAATGGTATAAGCAATAGATAGGAGAAACCAAGATGGCGGCATAGGGTAGACACCCGAATACAGCCTACCACAACAAATTTGAATTTAGAACTGAAAAACAGGGAAGGCATTGCCCTGAAGTGCCGGACAGATAGCTGAGAGGAGGCTCTGCCATCTGGGAAGGAGAAAGAAGGCACGCTGACCTCAGGAACTGTGAAGGTACGGAGAACTGTGCACGCGAAAAGGAGCTAGCTTACTCCAGGCGCGGAGAGGAAGGGCCGGACTGAGATTGCTGCTGGCTTACTCCCGGCACGCAGAGAGGGCGGACAGCTAATGCGCAATTGGCTTTCTTGTTCGAGAGGAAAACAGAATCACCCTATTGCTCTGATAGACGGCCCCAGACAGGGAGAGGCCAGACTGTCAGGCAGCGGGCAGAGATCTCTCGGAGGTGTGTGAAGCTAGACGCCATTACTGCAGGACTTGGGGAGGAGCCCAAGGGAAAACAAAGCTTGTCTGCACCAACCCGAGACTCCACCCCATCCAAGCTGAGCACAGAAGCTCTCCCAGAGGCTGGCTTTCTCTAAGGAGGGACTTTAAGGAACCCAAAGCTTGTCTGTGCCTTTACCAAAGAGATGCACGCACCTGCAACCAATCTTCCGAAACTCTCTGAGAACAGGTCTTTTCTAAGGCAAGACTGACAGGGAACCAAAGATTGTGCCACCCCGAGATCCCGCCCTATCCAAGCGGAGTACAGAAGCCCTCCTAGCTGAGACTCTGCTGATCCTCACAGCCAATTGGCTTGGAGATCAACGCTTCCCAGTGATACCAACAATAAGCAAGGCTTAACAACAAGACTGCACACACAGCCCACAAAGGGCTACACCAAGACTGTCCACCGCAGGTAACTGGGAAGGCTATGCTACTGAGCTCTAACAGAACAACTAGAACACAAAGCTATTCCATCAAATCAGGAAAACAACTAAAATGCAGACAAGAGGAAGGAGACAAAGGAAGGAGATGGAGGAAAAGAAAAGATTGGATATTGAGTTCAAAACTACAGTTATAAGGTTATTCAACAATATCCTAAAAAAAGGCCGATAAAATAAATGAGACCTATGAGGATATGAAAAGGGAGCAACTAGAAATAATAAGAGATCAACAAGAAATGAAGAAAACATTGTGACAAAGGAGGCACAAATATACAATGGAGCCAAGACAATCTCTTCAATAAATGGTGTTGGGAAAATTGGACAGATACATGAAAAAGAATGAAAATAGATCACCAATTTACGCCATACACAAAAATAAACTCAAAATGGATACAAGACTTAAACATCAGACGGGAAACCATAAAAATACTAGAGGCATCCACAGGCAGCAAAATCTCAGACATATGCCAAAAGAACTTCTTCACTGATACTGCCCCTAGGGCAATGGAAGCTAAAGAGAAAATAAATAAATGGGACTACATCAAAATAAAAAGCTTTTTTACAGCAAAAGAAACTATCAACAAAACAACAAGAAAGCCCACTATATGGGAGAATATTTGCAAATGTTATCACTGATAAAGGTTTAATCTCCAACATCTACAGACAGCTTATACAACTAAATAAAAGGAAGATGAATGATCCATTTAAAAACTGGGCAATGGACCTAAATAGAATATTTTCAAAAGAAGACAGAATGAAGGCCAAGAGGCACATGAAAACATGCTCAAAGTCACTAATTATCCGAGAGATGCAAATCAAAACAACAATGAGGTACCATTTCACACCTGTCAGAATAGCCAACATCAACAAATCAACAAACGACAAGCGTTGGCGAGGTTGCGGAGAGAAAGGAACCCTCGTGCACTGCTGGTGGGAATGCAGACTGGTGCAACCACTGTGGAGAACAGTGTGGAGTTTCCTCAAAAAACTGAAAATGGAACTCCCATTTGACCCAGTAATCTCACTCCTAGGACTATATCCCAAGAAATTAGAAACACCAATCAGAAAGGATATATGCACCCCTATGTTCATAGCAGCACAATCTATAATAGCTAGAATCTGGAAACAGCCTAGGTGCCCGTCAGCAGAGGATTGGATCAAAAAATGATGGTACATCTACACAATGGAATACTATGCTGCCATAAAAAAGAAGAAATTCTCATCATTTGCAGCAACCTGGATGGAATTGGAGAACATCATGCTGAGTGAAATAAGCCAATCAATGAAAGAGAAACACCACATGACCTCACTCATTTATGGATAATAAAGAATATTATAAACTGATGATCCAAAAGACAGATATAAAGACAGTAAAGCTACAAGCAGACTGTCAAATTAAAGCGGGGAGGATAGGGAGATCTGGGGGAGATAAGAGATCAATCGAAGGACTTGTATACATGCATATAAGTATAACCACTTATATACAGAAAAAAAAGTACTGGTGAAGTACATAGTTATGATCCCCCCCAAAAATTAAAAATTAAACTTAAATGCTGACAACCGTTTTGATCATAAACTATATATCTGGCTTTTGGCTAGATGTCTCCTCGGGGAATCGCAGACTAGAGTGTGCTCACAGGAGCTGCACATGATGACCGTCAGCACCAGGAACCAGGAAATCAAGCAGCAGCAGCGGGGTCACCAGGTGAAGCTGATGGCAGAGAACCTGGAGGAGAATCCAGGGAGCAGAAGTTAAAAGAGGGAGACTCGTGGCCCACCAACGACACACAGGCAGGAGTGTCTCAGGAGGACAGTTACAGTTCTAAAGTGGAGAAGGCATTTTATTTACCTATTTATTTTTAATCCTCACCCGAGGATACTTTTTACATTGATTTTTTTCCAGAGAGAGTGGAAAGGAGAGAAGAGGGGGATAGGAAGAGGAGGATAGAGTGAGAAAGACACATAGATTGGTTCCCTCCCTGACGTGCCTGAACCAGGAATTGAACCCACAACCAACCAATGGAATGACATTGTGACCACTGAGAGAAACTGAGGACTAGAGTGAGAAAAGAAACTGAGTTAAAGGTGATTCGATGTGATGGGCTGAGAGACTTCATTATGCACTGAACATCAAGGTCAGCTCATTTTAAAAACATTTTTTACAACAAGAGCTAAGAAGCACAGTAAGAATTTATGTTTATTTTTCCACTAAATATTTGCTAGATACTATGTTTAAGACTTCACATAAATTATTCTATTTGACCTTCAAACATATATATTAAATATTTAGTAGGTCTCTGCCATTATTATTAATGATTATTTCTAATTATTTTAACTGACACCTGAGTTAACCATTAATAAAAAGCAAGATGGTGTGTGTGGACAACGAGAATCTGAGAGCAGATGAGATGAAAGGGCCTGAGGCAGCCGCTCTGGAATCTGGTGCCGAGTTTCTTCATCTGAGTTGCAGCCATGAGGGAAATCTTCTGTAAATGTCAGCTCAGCCAGGCAATTTTTATTTTTGCTCCACAGCATGATTTTGCTGGATCTCCTCTTGATTTCCAGAGCTTTGAACATCTGTGGTTCTAATCAAATAACAATGTTGACCCATAGCTCTGACTTATCCTATATAAAACCCTAATATGCAAATCTACCAAACAGTGGAATGACCGATGGAATGGCCAGTCACTATTATGCACACTGACCAACAGGGGGCAGATGCTCAATGCAAGAGCTTTCCCCTGGTGGTCCGTGTGCTTCCATAGGGGGAGCTCCCCTTAGCCAGAAGCTGGGTTAACGGCTGGAGAGTCCAGTGGTGGTAGTGGGATCCTTTCCCGCCTCCACTGCAGGCAAGTGGTAAGGAGCAAGGGGTTCCGGACTGCAAGAGTCCCAGACTGCGAGGGATGTCTGACTGTCGGCTTAGGCCCAATGCTCCAGAGGACATCCCCCAAGGGTCCAAGACTGAGAGGGTGCAGGCTGGGCTGAGAGACCCTACCCATCCCAGTGTACGAATTTCACTCACCAGGCCTCGAGTTTAAATATATATGTGGCATATAAAGTCTGAACATGTACAAACATTTCATGATGCTTACAATAGCTAAAAAAAAAAAAAAAAAAAAAAAAAAAATGGG
This sequence comes from Pipistrellus nathusii, assembly GCA_963693515.1. Taxonomy (NCBI): domain Eukaryota; kingdom Metazoa; phylum Chordata; class Mammalia; order Chiroptera; family Vespertilionidae; genus Pipistrellus; species Pipistrellus nathusii. The sequence continues at coordinate 70,687,525 of OY882867.1, read as the reverse complement.
CATTTGTTCTTATATGAAAGAAAAATGGATTTAAGAGTCTCTTCTTTCTCTTTGTCATCGGTTATTCTTCTCTCATCTTCTCTAAGCAACAGGATATTCTTTCCTTACTCTTTATACTCTGAGCATAGTTTTGACTGGCCTGTATAACAGCAAAATAATAATAATAACAATGATACTATCTCTTCAAAGCACCAGGATTTACCTAAGAAATTATGGCAAGATCTCCATAGAAAAAAATTAAAACCATTACTGAGAAATAGTGAAAGAGACAAAAATATAATGTTCGTGGATTGCCATACTTAATTTGTTAAATATATCACTTTCCCCCAAATTGCAATGGGCTCCCACTGCATGGGAGAACATGTTCACCAGTAATACATCTGATAAAGGGTCAATATCTAAAACATATAAGAAACTCATACAACTTAACAAAAGGAAGATAAATAATCCAGTTAAAAAGGACCCAAATAGACACTTCACAAAAGTGGACATAGAGACCACCAAGTGACATGAAAAAAATGCTCAAAGTCACTGATCATCAGAGAGATGCAAATTAAAATGACAATAAGGTATCACCTCACACCAGTCAGAATGGCTGCCATCAACAAATCAACAAATGCTGGCGAGGATGTGGAGAAAAGGGAACCCTAGTACCCTGCTGGTGGGAATGCAAACTAGTGCAGCCACTGTGGAGACCAGTATGGAGTTTCCTCAAAAAAATTAAAAATGGAACTACCATATTTCTAGGAATATATCCTAAGAAACCTGAAATACTAATCAAAAAGCCCTTATGTTCATAACATTATTTACAACGAGAGGCCGGATGCATGAAATTTGTGCAAGGATCTGGGCCTTCACAGCCACGCTGGCTGCCCTCAGCCTTTGCAGCCCCAGCTTCGTCTGGAAGGATGTTCAGAAGGTCATTCTGCTGTTCAGTCTAATTAGCATATTGTGCTTTTATTATTATAGATTATTATAGATAGGTAAGATCTGGAAACAGCCCATGTGCCCATCAGTAGATGAGTGGGGAAAAAGCTGAGGTACATTTATACCATGGAATACTATATAACAGTAAAGAATAAACAAAAATAAGTGAAACTCTACTTCAGAGCTGTGATTATTAGCAGTGTGTTGAACTTGATTAGTTAAGTAGCCCAATCAGAATTAAATTTATAAAAGCAAACCTTCATATATAATGGCATTTCATGTTGACAAAGTGGAGACAGCACATTCTCTTTAATAAGTGATACTGGGACAACTATATATCTATAGAGGAGAAATGCAATGACTTATACCTCAAATATTACAATAAAAATAATTGCAGATGGATTAAAGGCATGAAAGGTAAAGCTAGAAACCATTAAGCCTTTAAAATATGGAATATCTTCTCTCTCTCTTCCTCTCCCAATTTTTTTTGGGAGGCAGCTAAAATTTTTGATGGCCTTGCTTAGGCAAGGCTTGCAAAAAAAAATAAAAATAAATAAAATAAATAAATAAATAAATAAATAAAATATGGAATATCTTTATGACCTCAAGGTTGATAGTTCTGTTAATGAAAAAACCATTGAAACCTGTAAAGACTTTTGTGAGTTTATTTGAGCCTAACTGTTGACATATGCCAGGAAGCAGAACCTCAACGGATTGAGATAATGCTCCGGAGAATGGCGGGTTACATTTCTATATTTATACACTGCAATCAAAGGAAAGGGATGTAAGTGAGTTACATGAAATTCATTGGTGATAGATTAGGGAGGTGGGACAGAGCGAAGAGGGGAAACCTCTGGGATAGGGTAAAAGGTGAAATGATGGACATGAGCTTCTTTCACAGAGATGGACACAGGATACTCTAAGGTAATTAACAGTTGACAATTAACTTGATAACAATAACAATGAGGGAATGTCTCCAGGCCATTTGTTGTGCCCTGAGGGGTCCAGGGTAAAAAGGAAGTTACAAGTTACCCTGACATTTCACAGATATGTTATCTTAGAGGCAAGAAGGCAGATGGGCTCAGTAAAGAAGATTTGAGTTGATCTTTGTCAGATGAAATATCTGAGACATGACTACCCACTATAACCTGTTTGTAGTTAGATATTTAATTTTCAAACCATCTTTTGTGGTTATTTTAGGTCTCTGAGTTTGCAAGACTGCCACGCAGGCCTTCCCTGAGCTTATCAGGTTAGCATGTGGCTCTTTTCTTTCACAGTTATTTCTAAAATAAGACATAAAAGGCACTGGCACTGTATTTTTGCGCAGTGCTTGTGTGTGTGTGAAAATTAACTGCTGGTGACCAAGTAGCCTTTGGAGGGAAATAAAAAGGGACCTTATGAAATACCTACAACTCAATAAAAATGAAGCATGCAAGTCAACAACACTGAGGATAGCTGAAACAATTACAGAAGGAAACTAAATGCTTTCAAATCAGAAGGGTAGAAATGTTACTGATACCCAGATAGCAGTAAAGAGTCAGAAAAAAAATGACACAGTTTTGGGTAAAATTTTATAAATGCCATACAAGAAAAAAATCAATAGATTAAAGAACCATATAATAGAAAATGTTCAACTGTAAAATGTTACTTTGAAAATATGGATAACACAGACAAAGTCCCAGAAGGAGAAATTTATTAGAAAAGAAAGAAAGGGTATGCAACTCAGCACACAACAGCATGGAAGGGAAGACAGCAGACACACACTTTAAAGATGTTTTCAAGGAGTACACCTGAAACCTAGATTATAAGGTTCTCCCTCCTCCCAACTGGTGGGCGGAGTTATGACATTACTGGCATCTGTCACAGAGACATCCCCAAGACATTGAACCACCAATAAGCGCGTGCCAAAGTGTCCTGGAGCCTACCCCTTCCTGTTCTGCCCTGGGTCCAACCCTCTCCTGTTCCTCCCCTTAAAAAGCCCCCCAGGCCAGCCACGTGCTGCTGATCCTCCATGTCCAGGCGGCAGCCTGGCTGGGTCCATCCCCGCTCCACCCTCCTTCAATTCTGATTTCTCTACCTCCGTAATGAGTCCCGCTCATTACTGGAGAATAAACTTTACTTTAAAACTCCTTGGTGGTCAGTTTCCTGCACCTCAAACCTTATATAGATGAACTCAATCATTTCCTGGGAAAACATAAAGGGACGAAATTGTCACAGAATGAACATTTAAAAACATTCACAGAGCTCAATAACTTCTAATGAAATCGAGTTTTCACAAAGACCTTCCAGGCACCGGCCTGGGCTTGGAGTCAGGGCTGTGTGGGAGAGGACGCCCTGAGGACAGGTCCTTCCATAAGGGGGCGCCAGTTTTCAGGGGAGCTGCAGAACCCGTGGAACCAGATAAGGCCTTTGGGTGAAAAATGTCTGTCAGCTCTGCTTCCTCGTTTTGCCTGAAAGACTTTGATAAGGTTATAAATGCCATCAGAGCCAAACATTTTCTTTAGAAATTTCAGAAAAGTTTTTCAATAATGGAAGATTGATGACACAAATGCTCTTTGGAAATATAATTCAGCAAACTAGATGTTACACCATGTTATACAGATAAAGCTGAACAGTGAGGCACAATTATCCTTTTACTAGTACTTTGAATGTGTTCAGGATAAAGTAATTGATAAACCGGGGTAGAGGTTTTTTCTTGTCATATCTATAATCTATAATTATTTGTTATTGCAAAATTGAATCCTGGTAATTGTTTAGTCAACCCGTGACATCCATTTTGTTTGCTTTTGTGAAAGAAAAGAGCCACAGGCTAACCTGACAAGCTGCATGGCAGTCTTGCAAACCCAGAGACCACAAGAGATGGTCTGAAAATTAAATATCTAACAGGTTATAGTAGGTAGTCATGTCCCAGATATTTCATCTGACAAAGATCAACTTTGATCTTTTATTGAGCCCCTCTGCCTTCCTGCATCTGAGATAACATAACTGCAGAGATGTCTGGGTAACTTGTAACTTCCTTTTACCCCGACCCTTCAGGGCACAACAAAGGCCTCCAGACATTCCTCATTGTTATTGTTATCAAGTTAATTGTCAACTGTTAATTACCTTAGAGTATCCTGTATCCATCTCTGTGAAAGAAGCTCATGTCCATCATTTCATCTTTTACCCTAGCCCAGGGGTTTCCCCTCTTCGCTCTGTCCCACCTCCCTAATCTATCACCAATGAATTTCATGTAACTCACTTACATCCCTTTCCTTTGATTGCAATGTATAAATATAGAAACGTAGCCTGCCATTCTCTGGAGCATTATCTCAATCCATTGAGGTTCTGCTTCCTGGCATATGGAAGCAGTTAGGCTCAAATAAACTCACAAAAAATTCTTTAGAGGTTTCAATTTTTTTTGGTTAACATTTCGCATTCTAAAAGGTTCATTGTTAACTCATGTGGCTCAATCTGTATATGCCTTTGTTAGAAATAAGATTTACTTATTTTATTTATTAGAAAATCAAAGATTGGCTATGTAATTTGTAATATGCATCCCAGAAATATGATGATTTTTTCTCTCTAAAATCTCAACAATTTCATTTTATCAAGTCACCATTATAAAGTGGATGATGTTTCGCTGTGTAGTCAGGCATCTGTGATCTTTATCAGGTGGAGTGTTGATCTGCATCCTCATAGTGTGGCCTGAGGGTCCCAGAGCTTCTCAGAGACTCTGAGACAGATAATGAGGCCAAGCTATTTTCCTGATAATCTGGAAGGTGCTATTTGCTTTTTCACTGCCTGGATATTTGCAGTGATAATACAAAGCAGAGTGGCATAAAGCAGCTAAAGCCTTAGCACAAACCGAGCAACAGCACCAAATCATATAACTGTTCATTGCATTCCACATTGACACATCCTCACATTAAATAAGTCCCCGTTGTTAAGAACATCCTTGCTGAACAGTCGATAGTATGACTCTTACTGAATCTGGACCTTTTTGACATCACGTGTGATGAAATGGGACGTGCCCTCAGAACTTGCACGCTGCTCACTGAGGCATGAGAGCTCTACCAAGGAAATCAGGCAGCTGTTTGAGGCATGAGCTGAAATAGTCACGCTTTGCACACAACCCATTTGTACAAGTGAAGATTACTAGATGTAGATTTTGGCAGACATTTCCTCAAAAAGTGAGCCTACCAATTCGGGGGAAAAACTGAAATTATTTGTTGCAATGGTACAGCTTGAGCTTTCAAATGAAATGAAGGATTTTGGAAATTTGGCAGCTGCCCAGGACTTACAGATGTCTCTGATGACACAGGCGGTGCGCCATGAATGTAGTAATTTTTAATATTACAGAATTAAATGTGGCAACCTTTGGAAGATCTACTTTAGTCAGTGAATCAACCTTTTATAAATGACCGATGTGCTATGTTACAATATCACACATGCACATATGTTCCATTCAAAGTGCAGGATAGACTCATGGATATTAAGACTATAAACACTTGTTTGACATGGTTTCAAATTTCACATAGCAACTAACCTTTAGAAACTATTACTTTTCAAATTTCATAGAAATATCAAAGAAAAATGTCCCCAATTAGCTGACAAAGCTGTTAGAATAGATCACCCTTCTGTAGCCTTATCTAATTGAGGCCAGAATTTCTTTATATACTTTAAATTAAAAAAACTTTTTTGCAACTTGAATGAAGAAACATATGTGAAAATAACAAATTTCTTTTATTAAACTACACATTTTAAGTCATATTTATCTATTATAAAATATATATTAAATGTAATAAAATATATGTTAAGTGCAATGAATTTTTATGATTATTTTAAGTAAATTAGTAATTTGTTTGTAAAGTTTTCCATTTTAATTTCTAATATGGCCACTATTGATAAATCTATATATATAAAAACCTAAGCTACTGTAATGACCGGTTGACTGGTTGCCATGATGAGAACTGACTAACAGGGGCAGAACGCTCAATGTAAGAGCTGCCCCCTTATGGTCAGTGCCCTCCCACAGGCAACCTCCTACAGTCCCTTCCCTGGCTGGCTGGCCCCAATCGGCCTCGATCGGGACTGAGCAAGAAGGCTATGATTGGCCCTGATTACTGACCAAGCTGAGGGACCCCACCCATGCACGAATCTGTGCACCAGGCTTCTAGTGTAATATAATAGTAAAAAAAATACTCTTTGGAATTCTCAATAATTTTTAAGATGTAAAGAATTCTAGAGATCAAATAGTTTGAGACCCCTTGAATTATACTTAGTAAGAAGATATATACTTAAAACAAAATAATAAAAGTAAAAAAACACACCAATGAAACAAAATTGTGAATGCATCTGTAATCAAAAGAATAATATATTATTAATTATAATATCAATAATTAACAAATTAACCATAGTATGTTTAATAAAAAAAATACATTTTGTAAGGTGTATGCATATTTAAAGGTAGATATTAAACATAACAGGCTAAGTGCCTATTAAAGTGAAAGGCAGTAAGAAAAATAAACTCAAAACACCAACAGCTTCAGTGCTTTGTGGGGCTGCACTTATATCATCAGTTTAATGAGAAAAATGTTAGGAAATAAAGAAACAGAACTTTCCTTGACTTATTTAAGGTGTCCAACCTTGCCTCCTTGCCTGGTCTGTGTGGCTCAGTTGGTTGCAGTGTCATCCCATACCCTGGGAGGTAGTGGGTTCAATTCCCAGTCAGGGCACATACCCAGGTCATGGGTTTGATCCCAAGAAGGCATGTGCGGGAGGTGGCTGATCAATGTTTCTTTCTCACATTTGATCTTTCTCTCTTTCCCTCCATCTCTAAAATTAATAAATAAATACATAATTTGTTAAAAGAGTAAATGAATGATCCAATTAAAAATAAACTATACAAGTCCTTTCAGCATGCCTACCCCTAGCTTCATCTTATTTTTTCCCCACATTTTCCTCTATTTCATCTTTTCAAATTGGCAATTGTGAATGGATTTTTTCTTTTAAAAATCACAATGATAAATGCAACATGGTACAAAAAATTGTTTTTCAATTAATCGATTCACAGTTTTTAAATAAACTGTACCAAAAAAACCCCCACAAAAGTAAATATGCCTCCTCTAACTGCAATATATATATATGTATATATATATATATATATATATATATATATATATATATATATATATATAAAAGCTTAAGGGACCATTATGACAGGTTGATAGAACAAATGATCGACAGGTCGCTATGACGTGCACTGATCACCAAGGGGCAGACGCTCAATGCAGGAGCTGCCCCCTGATGGTCAGTGCACTCCCACAGCCAACCGCCTGTGGCCCACCAACCTCCCATGGTCCTCCCCCATCAAGCCAGCTGGCCCTGATCAGCACAAGCCAGGGCTGGGCAAGATAACCCTGATTGGCCCCAATCTTGGGACAGGCCAAGGAACTCCACTATGCACAAATTCATGCACCAGGCCTCTAATAATAATAATAATAATAATAAAAAACGCCCTCACACCCCTGGATTACTTTATTCTTTTCTGGAATCTATTGAAGTTGATGTCATTGTGTTAGACCCACCTGTAAGCTGTACACAGTATTTTTATTTTCCCTCAGCACTCTGTGGCAGCTTCAGCTACACACTAGCAACTGCTAACCCTCTAACACACATGTCCCCTTCTCTGTGTTCCTTCAGTAAGCAGCTACAGGCTGTATCCTCTCTTACTTTATACCATGTAATGATAAGTTCACTGGGGCCATTAAAATGCAGTCATGACTAAATAAATTAGATGACTCAAAAAGTCCTTAACAATCTTAGATTGTAATATTAATAACAAAAATTTCAATGCCTAAAATTCTAAAATATCTTCAGAAAATAAAACAATATAATACCAACACAGAAAGATCTTTTTGTCTTATTCTGTATAGGGATCCCTGAATTTCTATGCTTGTTTTGATAAATTAGCATATGGATTCAATAAGATCAATATTCAATGTTGTTTTTATAAAACAGAAATCAACAAATGGAACACACAAACTCATAGACATAGACAACAGTAGGGAAGTTACCAGAAAGGAAGGGGGTGAAAGGAGGAAGAGGGTAAAGGAAGTCAAATATATGATGATACAAGGAGACTAGACTTTGGGTAATGAACACAAATGCAATATACAGATGATGTATTATAGAATTTTATACTTGTAACCTATATAATATTATTAACCAATATTGCCCCAGGGATTTAATTAAAGACAGTTTAATGGGGTGGGTTTTTGAAAGATTTAATGAATAGCTTTCTTCCCACATGAGCTATGCCACTCATGAAATCTAAAATAGCAGAACCGGCCCCAGCCACCTACACACATACAGGTTCAATGCCTGGTCAGGTCACTTAAAAAGGGCAGCCAACTGATGTTTTCTCTCACATCAATGATTTTTTTCTATCTCTCTTTTTCTCTCTCTCTTCCATTCCCTCTCTCTAAAATCAGTAAGCATATCCTTAGGTGGTGAATTTTTTAAAATAGAACAGTAAAACCAGCCACTGGAATATCAAATGACCTTTGTTTTACCAATTAATTTGGGTAGGAACACAATTCAGCCTGATACCAATGGGCCTGTCAATTCTCTCTCAAAGGGAGACCTTGGGACAGTCTCCCAGAGACCAAGGGCTGGTCAGCAGGAGAATCGTACTCACCCAGGTTGCTTCCTCTCTCCATTAGAGGAGAAAGCCCCCAACCTGGTATTTTTGACAGATGAGGTCCATCTAAGTGAGAAACTTGGAACAATGGTTTCCAGTGGTCTTCTCTGGTGTGTCTCCAGCTCCTCGGAGAGGATAGAGATGTATTTTTAGGAGGACACTCCTTAGGGAGCCCAGAATAGTGCAGGGATGATAGTCCATAGGAATTGCGATGATGACTGCAAACATTCTTTGAAAGATTATCACATTAAGAACTCTTTTAAATATAATAATGCATTTTCACATTTATCCTCATTTCTTATTTTTTTCCTTTGGTTGTTGTCAGAGGAATGGTGGTGTGAGAGATCCTCATGGCCTTTCCCCCTGATATTTCAACAAATTAACCAACTATAATTCAACATGGAATTCCCTGCTCAGTACAGAAGCAACCTGAGAGACTCATGCATTGAAACACCTAAAGGTGGGAACTGGGAATGAACAGGGAGATGAGAAGGGAGGAAGGCGCAGACAGCCCACAGACACAGCCCTGCAGCCAGGAACTCAAGGCTTGGCCCGAGAGGGGAGGAAGCTGTTAGTAGTATAGTCAGCGGGAGAATTAGAGAGCTCTGGAGGACAGTCCAGTAGGGCGAGCAGCAAGCAGAGTGAACAGTGTCTGAGCCAGCAGACACCTGACAGAGCACAGGGGTCTGCTGTGCAGCTCTCCCCTATTTGGCCTGTAGGTGGTACTTCAGACAAAAAAAAAAAATGGAGCCACAGAGCCCTGCTGCCACTTGAACTCCCCAAAATCAACTCCCATTGCCCTCAGAGTTGGTGAAGGAGTATATTATCTGTAAATCAGGAGCTATTGCAGTAGAACCACTGTTTCCGTCTGTGACTGGTCCACAGAGGGGGTGCTTGGGGTATGACCTCATGGAGGTCAGGAGTCACCATTACAGTGAGAGCAGAACAAATCCCAGCGCTATGCAACATGGCTGCACTGCCTTACAGAAGGTGGAAGTCATAGAGTTAAAGACAGGGATATGACAGAAGTAAAAAGTCTTGTGATTCAGCCCCATTTGCTGGAAAACAATAGAAAAATTTCTTCAGAGGAAGATGCTATCAGCCATTAATATAGATATAAATGCTTATGCAAAGGAGAAGAGTAAGCACCATGAATAACCACGGTAATGAGAATGATTAGAGAGGAAATGAAAAATCCCCAGAAAGCAAGCTGGCACACATGGAAATTTGTGATATAAATGAGAGATTTCAAGATTGCAATTCTGAAAATACTCAGTACTGTCAAGAAAATACAGACAGGCAATTCAATGCACCCAGAAAACAAATAATGACCAAAATGAGTACTCTACCAAAAAGATTGAAACTTAAAAAAAGAACCAATTAGAAATGAAGCATGTAATTAAGTAGTTTAAGAGTTAACTACTGCTGAAACCGGTTTGGCTCAGTGGATAGAGCATCAGCCTGCAGTCTGAAAGGTCCCAGGTTCGATTTCAGTCAAGGGCATGTGCCTTGGTTGGGGGCACATCCCCAGTGGGGAGTGTGCAAGAGGCAGCTGATCAATGATTCTCTCTCATCAATGTTTCTAACTCTATCCCACTCTCTTCCTCTCTGTAAAAAATCAATAAAATAAAAAAAAATTTTTTTTTTTAAAGAGTGAACTGAGCATAGAAAACAGAGCTAACCAGATGGAGGAAAGAATTAGTGATATCAAATATAGGAATGTAGAAATTACACAGAGGGAAGAAGAGAGAGACCTAAGGATAAAGAAAAATAAAAGAGCTCCACAGAACTATCTGACTCCATCAGGAAAAACAATTTATTTATATATATATATATATATATATATATATATATATATATATATATATATATATATATATATATATCTAAGTGACCATTACAACCGAACGACTGCAATAATCAGAACAACCAATGACCAGTCATTATGACACTGACTACCAGGGGGCAGATGCTCAATGCACAAGCTGCCCCATGGTGGTCAGTGCACTCCCACAGCCAACCTCCCACGGCTGTCCAACCACTCCCAGTCGTTCCCCCTGGCTAGCAAACCTTCTGTGGAACTTCCCCCTGTCTCTCCCCCCATCTGGCAGGCCTCTGCCAGCCCGGCCCTGATTGGGATGAGGTGAGATGGCCACAATAGGCCCTGATCTCTGGCCAGACCTAGGCATGAATTTCGTGCACCCTATTATTAGAATAGGCCTCTAGTATTAGAATAATGGGCATTCGGAAGAGGAAGAGAGGGAGAAGAGATGGAGAGTCTATTCAAACAAACAGTGGATGAGCCCAGCTGGCATGACTCGGTGGTTGAGCATCAACCTATGAACCAGGAGGTCACAAATTGATTCCTAGTCAGGGAACATGCCTGGGTTGTAGGTTCAATCCCTAGTGTGGGGCATGCAAAAAGCAGCCAATCAGTGATTCTCTCATCCTTGATGTTTCTATCTCTCTCTCTCCCTCTTCCTTCCTGTCTGAGATCAATAACAAATATATATATATATATTTAAAAATAGTGGGAGAGAATTTTCCAAACCAATTGAAAGAACTAGATTTTCAAATCCAAGAAGACAACAGAACACTTACTTACCTCAATCCAGAGATGCTTCTCCAAGGAACTTTGCCTTAAAACTGTCAAAATTAATATGACAAAGAAAAAACTCTCAAAGCAGCCAGAGAAAAGAAGAAAGTGACCTATAAAGGTAAACCTAGAGAATTTTGTGTGACTTCTCTGCAGAAACTCTACAAACCCAGGAGAGAGTGGAAATATTCAAACATCTGGATAGAGAGATTAGCAGCCATGAATAAAATATCCTGCAAAATATTCCATTAAAGATGGAGAAATAAGATGTTCCCAGACATATTGATTGATTTTATCACCAGAAAACCTACATTGCAGGAAATACTCAAGGGAGTTATTCTACCTGAGACGAAGAACATAAGGTCACAACACTACAGGCAAGCTCACCAAAAGAATTACAGCAGAAACAGGGATAATTTGTGACAACAGAAACATAAAAGGGGGAGGGGGAAAGGTCTGAACTGGCAAAGGAGAAGGATGCACTCAAAAGGAAAACAAAACTGTATATATGCAGCTTTATTTTTTATAAACCTAATGGTGACCACACACACACACACACACACACACACACACACACACAAATTCCCAAACCAGGACACAGAGCTGAAAAAATGAGGAAACAGAGGAAAGTAGGAAGTACCACTAAACAAAAATAACAGTCAGAAACACAAGGGAAAAGAACCAATGGAGGCACAGAGCTACCAGAATACAGAAGATAAAATGGCTATAGAAATCCTCACACATCAATAATTACCCTACATGAAAATGGTCTGAATTCCCCAATAAAGAGGCACAGAATAGCACAGTGGATCGAAAACCAAAACCCAATCATGCACCTGGCCTATAGTATAAAATAAAAAGCTTCTGCACAGGAAAAGAAACCGACAACAAGAAAAGAGGCAACCAGCCAGATGGGGAATGATATTTGCAAACAGTAGCTTTGACAAAGGTTTGATTTCCAAACTATAGAAAGAACTCATACCCTGACCGGTTTGGCTCAGTGGATAGAGTGTTGGCCTGCGGACTGGGGGGTCCCAAGTTTGATTCCGGTCAAGGGCATGTAACTTAATTGGGGGCACATCCCCAGTAGGGGGTGTGCAGGAGGCAGCTGATCAATGCTTTTCTCTCATCGATGTTTCTAGCTCTCTATCCCTCACCCTTTCTCTATGTAAAAAAATCAATAAAATATATGTTTTTTAAAAAGAACTCATAAAACTCAACACCAACCAAACAACCCACCAATCAAAATGTGGCGGAGGACCTGAAAATACACCCTCCCAAGAAGACATACGAACAGCCAAGAGATATATGAAAAGATGATCAACCTCACCGGCCATTAGGGAAATGAAAATCAACACTACAGTGGGTAACACTTCACATCTCTGAGCCTGGCCATCATCAACACGACAAGCAACAGGTGTTAGAGAGGCCATGGGAAAAGGGGTCCCTCATTCACTGCTGGCGGGAATGTGGGCTGGTGCAGCCCCTATGGAAAGCAGTCTGGTGATTCCTCAAAAATTAGGAACAGAGCTACCATAAGACTCAGCCATCCCACTACTGGGTATACACCCGAAAAACTTGAAATCATGTATTCACAAGGATTTATGCACTTCTATTTTCATTGCCACATTATTCACAGTGGCCAAGACATGGAAACAAGCAAAGTGTCCCCTGACAGAGACTGGACAGAGAAGATGTGGTCCCCATGCACCATGGGCCACTGCTCAGCCACAAGAAAGTATGAAATACTGCCATTTGCAACAACACGGGGGATCTTGAGAAGATTATACTAAGTGAAGTAACTCAGTTAAAAAAAGCTAAGACGATATCGTGTCACTCAGATGTGGGATATAAAACTGAAATTGTGGACACAGACAGCAGTGCGGTCGTTGCTAGAAGGAAGAGGGTCGGGGAAAAGGAGGCCCTAACGTAAGGTGACCGGAGAGGATTAGACTCTGGAGGGTGGCACACAGTACAATATACAGATCTTCTATCATAGAAACACACCCGAAACCTGTATGACCATGTGGTCTAATGTCACCCCAATAAATTTAATTTATAAAAAGTCTTCTCTAAATTTTTAAAAAAACAAAACAAAACCCATTCCTATGAGTAAACCAAACCACAGAGACATTAACTAATGTTCTGCAAGTCTCAGAGCTGTTGGAAGGAGGACTTAGGCCCTGGTCCTCACTTTCCTTTACCCGACATATATCTGAAGATATTCAACTCATTGCTAGAGAATGTTGGCCTTGAAGTTTACCAACAGTGGATGTTTCCTCTCCTCTTGCAATTGCTGTAGTAGCTGAAACATGTCACAGAATGGAAAGTGCTCATTTCTTTCAATGAATCACCAAGAACATGGGATTAATCATGCATCGGTGGCCATTTCACAACAAGCATGTTGTCTTGTACTGATTGTGTTTTAGCAAAACAGATCACCCACCTTTCCTGAGAGCAAAGGTTTTAATAGGGGAGCTTCTCACTGTCCGAGACCCTCCGAATCTGGGGCCCCAGGAGCCCCGAGCCCGGGAGGCCGTCCTCAGCCAGAGGCACGTCCTTTCCGTGGGAGATGACTAAGCCCAGCAGAGAAAGCAGTGTGCCACTGTGCTTTGCCCACACGGTCATCACCATGGCAACCATGGCTATCAGGTGGAGAATTCTCCCATACATCATAATAATGGCTATGTCCAGTTTTAGCAGATTAGAAAGAAAAATATGCACAAATTTGGCCTGAATTGAAATACTTTAAAGTCAACTTAGTGTATTGACACCACAACCAATATCATAATATAATTATGTAATATTTATTGCTATAAAAACTCTGTATTTAGATATAAAAGTATTGACTATTATAAATACTCACTGGATATATGAGTATCTCTATGTATTATCTCATTTAGTGATTGTGAGGCACACACTCAAAAATGATAGTTTTAAAATTTAAATATCCTTCAAATAAGAAGGGGAATCACAGCAATTTTCATCTTTGGATGAGCAGGATACTTATATGCATTTCCCTGGAGCAATAATATGGGAAAGATATGACTGAGTCACTGAAGAACATAGAGGGGAGGAGTATGTCCACTGTTAACATGGCCAAACTTTACTATGAATAACTAATAAACTAAAAAATAAATATCACAGAGGCAAGCAGTCCACTTGCCCTTCATTAAGATAAAGGTCATAAGAATTCACGTTATCCTCCTATTGAAGGTCAGACTTACTTTGAAATAATTTTTTTCAAACTGTGTTGCCTCCTTCCATTTAGCCACGGATCTGATTAGTTTGCAAAAGTGCATGAGGATGTACAAACTTCCATTTCAAAGTGCGTTTGGTGCCAAGTAATTAATAAAGTTGTTGAAAGAAGTCCGCGCGGTGAGACGCTCATGCCCACCAGCCCGGGCGGCAGCACGGGGAGCAAGGCTCAGCGCAGGGCGCCCGTGGCCCTCGCATCTCTGCCCGCAGACCGCTCCCGCCTGAGGCAGAGGGACGTCTGGCTCTGCTCTGGGAGTAGGTGCTGTTACACTTCGCCCTGCGGGAGAGGAGCGTGCTCAGAGCAGAGGGACACACTCTGAGCACTGCTCCAGCGCATCTGAGGCGAAACCCGGCTCCCAGGAGCGTGAGGAGCAGGGGGCCTTCCGCGGGGGGCCGTTAGGTAGGAAGGGGGTTCCTGAGAAGGGTTACCAGGGAAACACGCAGAGGACCTGAGCGGTGCTTCCGGGGGATGAAAGCAGGGGTGAGGCCGGAGCGGGAGAAACCCTGGCTGTCTCTCCTCTCTCCCTGGGTGCGTGCTGTGGGCGCCCGGACAGCCAGTGGCCCAGGCGGCGGGGTGGAGGGGAAGAAGGGGAGAGGGAAGGGCAGCAAAGGCTGAAAGTCCACGAGGCAGGAGGAGGCTGGCATTTCCACCTCCTCCAGCGTCGCCTGGAAGCCGCCCTGCGCTGCGCTGACAGGCCCCAGGGAACCCCTCCAGGGCAGGAGGTGGGGAAGGGGGGGCCCAGGGCCCGGAGACAGACACCCCCTGGTCCTCTGCCCTAGCCGAAGTCACCCACAGTGGCTGCTGGCCCGACCCTACAACCCAGGGACAGGAAGAAGTGCGACTCCAGGGTGCAGGGCGAATCCCGGGGTGTCTCCTGTCTTGCCCCGGTGGCCTGGGAAGAGCAGTCACAGCCCCTGTAGGAAAGGGGGAGCCAGAGCCACTGCCCTTCTGTGGGGGACAGGAACCCCAGAACAGGACGGCGTGAGGGAGGACACCAGGGAGATGAGATGGAGAGGGGAACTGCTGTCTCACAGAATGTGGGAATGAGCTGCAGGACAGCACCGGGCCTCCCCCAGAGCGCTGCCCAGACTTCCACACGAAGGACCTGCGATCTGGGCGGAGTCAGCTGCAAGCGGAAAGGGCACACATTTCTGAAAGGAGTGGGAAGCTAGACAATAGCAGGGAAGAGACAGAATAGAAAGCAAACAAGAAACAGTTGGGAGATGCTCAGTTGGAAAATGCAGTCTCGGGAATAAAATAGACCCACGGACGCGTCCAATGCAGCAGCAGGAGATGAGAGAGTCAGACATGGAGATGCAAAGCGCCAGCTGCAGAGGAGCCCGAGCGGAGCCCGAGCGGGCCGAGGGAGGGAGGCGTTGGGCTGAGCAGGCGGGCGGCTCTGCTGGGGGAGCCTGGCAGGTGGGTCTGGGGGGCAGTCTCCTGTGAAGCCGACCAGGCACCCCCAAACCAGTGTGTGCCAGTGCCTGCAGGAGGGCAAGGCAGCACCTGGAACTTGCTCAGGACCAGGGAGAGGAGGGCACAGGCTATGGTGGGCACATGGGCACAGGACATACACAGAATTCAGTCAGCCAATGTGAAAAAGGGTCCTTCCCCTCAAAGAAACCCATCTCAGACCCAGGATGTCCCAAGTGCTGGGAACTAAAGACAAAGAGCTGCTGGTTCAGCCGGAGGCGCCGGCCTGCCTGAGCAGGGACTGGCCTGGACGGCCCGGACGGCGGGGGCCTGGCCACTGAACTGCAGCCTCTGCCAGCACCAGCCGTTTCTCCTGTTCCCGTGTTTGCTCTCTCAGAGGTAAACACGTACTGGCAGTGTGCACACAGGGAGACATGTTGTGCTGCATGTGTGTGTGAAAGCTAACTCCCCTTTCTATCCTGCCAACTTTCAGAGAGAATGCTCAGTGATAGTGAAGTAACTGCGTTAAGGAGTGAGAACGTGGAGAGTTTAAAGAGAAACAGCCTCTTGTTTGACTGAAGTGGGCGTCACAGGCCGCGTCGTCTGGACACAAAGGCTGTGCAGCCGGACGAGTTGCAGGCACCTCCCTCCACGGAGCCTTCAGCACGGTCCCTGCCACGGGCTGCCTTTCACCCCCACGGCTCCTCCTGACTCACTCACAGTCATGTTTTCTGACAAGAATACAAAATAGGCTCTGCCCGCTCAGCAAATGTTAGTGGCAACACAGGATTGCTACCTGCCCCACGGGACTCTCATCTGGCTCAGCTGAGAACTGTACCCCCTGTCTACACCGACCCCCTCCCTCCAGCCCCGGCACCACCATGCTCTGCTGCCGTGTGACCGTGTTGGGTCCACATCTCAGTGGAATCAGGTGACATTTTTCTTGCTCCTATAGGCTCACCTCACTTCCATGATGCTGTTAATCCAAGTTCATCCGGATGGCTGCCAGTGGCAGGGTCTCCTTCTTAAAGCTGAGTGACATTCCACCCGAGGACATGCCGTCCTGTCACGGAGCTACAGGAGGGGCAGAGGCTGGGCAGGTCCCAGAGACATTTCCTCTGGTCCCGTTCCCTCGAGGGACGCTGGCAACGCCGAAGGACGATGAGGACCTGGAGCCTGAGCCTCACCGCACACGGAAGCTCAGGGTGCTGGCAACACTGCTTATCGGGCATTTCCAGGTCTCTTCCCTGCATCCTTCACACCGGGTCTGTTTGAGCATTATCTAGTCGATGTGGGATCGTCCCAGCTAGAGGAAATAGGAATTGTGGCTAGCCTCCGACCTCTCCCTCAATGTGGGTGAGATAATATGTATATCACCCATGTCTCTATCCATTCCACAGGTCTATATCTGTCTATCATTATCTATTATCTACTTATAAATATATCCAGTTATCTATCCATCTGTTTGTTTGAAGTATATTTGTGACCGGATAGAGGTGTTAGCTAATCTTATTGCAGCACATAAATGCATTAAGTCAACTCATCACATATTTTAAACTTACACAATATTACATGCCCTGGCTGGTGTGGCTCAACTGGTTGAGCGTCGTTCCATGCACTAAGAGGCTGATGGTTAGATTCCCATACAGGGCACATGCCTGGGTTACAGGTTCAATTCCCAGTAGGGGGTGTGCAGGAGGCAGCCGACTGATAGTTCTCATTGATATTTCTCTCTCTCCCTCTCCCTCTCTCAAATAAAAAATATATATACTTAAAAAATAAATTTACTCAATATTACATGTCAATTAAAAGTGAGTATATTTTTAGCATGAAAATATTTGATACTAACTAACGACACTTAGCCTGAGAAGCTTCCTCTCAGCCATTGGATTTAAAGGAGGTGTGAAAGTATCAGAATCAGGAAGAGGATTTTGTAGAACAAAAACATAACGTTACATTGCTTCTGCTCTGTTTCTCTGCCTGTCGTCCCTAACCCTCTTTGCTATGTGATTCGGGATAGTCTGGGTGTAACAGGCCAGTTGTGTCGACCCATCAGGTCAAGGTCCACCTCTTCAGACACTGAGGCCCGGGGAGGAAAGGTGCTGTTACCCGGAGGCCACAGAGGGCGAGTGACCCAGGCTCCCAGCGGAGCAAGCACGACAGCGGGTCCAGGGACGCTCCTGAAGGTCCCTGCCGCAGGGGGCTGGGCCTCGGGCTGGGCCTCGGGGCCTCGGGATGAGGCCTGCTCACCACCCCTGCCCAGCAGCTGCACTCACACCCTTTCTAAGAGAATGGGCACTTCTGAGGGGTCCCCGAGGAGGAGGGACTGCTCTCGCTGAGGCCTGCAGTGTGCCAAAGGTTAACTCTCCCAAGGCCACGAGCTATTCATTACCAGACTGAGACTGGCTGCTCGCAGACTGTGGGCAGGACGGCTCGGCGCAGCTCCCAGGGCCTCCTGGGAGTCCTCCTCGCCGCCACCCAGGGCCTCACCCCCCAGCCCAGCTGCCAGGGCTTCCGGTGAGTGTGACCAGCCACGTGTCACACAGCAGGGTCCTCACCAACCTGAGCTTCTGAAGCCTTTACACTGGTGATGTCATAGTTTCCCCAACTATCTACAGCTTCCCATGTTCACAGGAAGAAGCCTACATTCTGTAAAAGCAGCTTTCCTCTCAGCCCCTTTCTCACAGCAGCCTGCCTGTCTGCACATCACTCCAACCAGAACCACATTCCGGCAGCCTTTCTCCCAACAGGAACTAGAATTAAGGTCCATGCACATTCCAGGACAGTTTTCAAAATGAGCCTCCAGAGACCTCGCTTTCATTGTCTAATGCTCTCGTGCCACAGATCAATCGTGAGCTGGAGAGATAATTGCTGAAACCCGGTTGGGTGTTCACAGGCACTTTGGAAGCCTCGGCTCCTTTGCTGATGACTGTGTCCTGCCGCTCACACCTGGTTTCAGACGCGTGGGAACCACACCCGCGGGCACAGCCTGGGCTGAGCAGAGCGAGTCCTCAGCGCGGCCACACCAGGCTCGCGAGCCCTGCAGACCCTGGTGGGCTCCGGAGGGCTGCTCGCTGGGAGAACATGCTGTGGCTCACGTGAGTTAGAGCCATCGATTCGTTAATATGAAGGACATTCCAACAATTTGACACTTTGGTATGGTCTTTCTGTGAGGTTCTGCTTTCTTTTCATTTGCCTGCAATGGCGTCAGTGTTCTGACCCAGGAGTGACAGCTCGCGTCTCCCCTCCTACAGGCAGCGCTCTCGTTCCTCTTTCAGACACGGCCAAGTCTCTGTGCAGCCCAAGTCCTAGTTGTTTGCTCAGGTTGGGAACAGCCTGGATCGGCCCAGAGAGACAGATCTGGCCCTCAGGCATGCCATGATTGCCACGCGTGCTGAAGCGCTAAGCCCACGTGCTGGCATAGAGCTGGGCCTTTGGGAGGTGGTCAGGTCACAGGGGTGGAGCCCCAGGAGGGACTTAGTGCCACAGAGGGAAGGTGAGTTTCAGTCCCCTCTGCTGCGGGAGCACAGTGATGTGGTGAGTGGCATTCCCCGCCACCGCAGGCCCCAGGCAACAGGCCAGGGGTGGGGCTGATGGGGTAAGTCCGGACTGACCTGCACCAGGAGCCTTCCACCGCTGCAGCCTCCCCCAGGTGGTGTGCAGCCTAGCGCAGGCTCCACTGTGCCCCTGGGAGCTGGACTGGGCAGCCCAGTCAGATTACCCCGGAGAATGATGGTCAGGACTATCTGTTGGTGTGGTTCAGTGGTTGCTCATTGACCAAGAGTCGCTCAATTCCCGGTTCAACTCCCAGTCAGGGCACATGCTCTGGTTCCTGTCTCCATCCCCAGTAGGGGGAGTGGAGGACACAGCTGATCAATGTTCCTCTCTCATGGATGGTTCAATCTCCTCCTCTCCTTCCTCTCTCTCTGAAATGAATAAAAACATATTTTTAAAATTATCTGTTGGGCCATGCCTAGAGGAGCCTTCTTGCATTCATTTCTATTGCTTCTGTGACAAACGTCCACAAACTTGGTGGTTAAGACCACGCACACACTTACATCGCACAGTTTTGCAGTTTGGAAGTTCAGCAGGGACTAAGCCCAAAAGTCATCAGGCCTGGGTACCCTCGGAGGGCCCCTGGGCATGACTGTGTCCTCAGCATTTCAGTAGCGGGGCACTGGCATGCCCGGCCTGCACCTTTCTCCCGCATGTCCCTGGCCATCCTTCCACACCACAGCCTGGCACACCGGGCCTCTCACTGCCTCAACCTGACCTCCAAAGGAAGCAGACCCGGGGATCAGGACAGATGGTCCTGAGAGCCATTTCCCACCTCCCACACCTCCCAAGTGAGTGAGAGTCCACCCTGCTGGAATTCAGTGGGAATGTAAAAGAGGCTGCATCAGAGCTCTCTCCTACCAAAGGCCTGCGAGAGGGGAGGCAGCGTGTCCTCAGAAAGGAGATAAGGCCCCGTGTGTCCACACTCTGACCTGCAGGGGGACGGCCAGCGCCTCCTCTGCGCTGAGCTCGTTTCTCGTTGAGAACAAGCTGGCAGGAAGTGTGGGCCATGGGCTGCTCCGCGAACAGAGCTTACACGTGGGCCCAGCAGGCCGTCCCGGCAGGAGAATGTCCTCCTCTCTCCTGGGGCTGCCCCACGTTCTTGGAGCTGGTGGTAGAGAATAACCGAAAGTAAGAACAGCCTCAGGGTCGGGTCCTCACACCTGTGTCCCTCAGTTTTCTCGCCAAGGCTGGCTGTGGGACACGTTCCCCACCAGGCGGGCTGCTTCTCTTCAACGTCACAGCGGGGCCCACGGAGCAGCTGTTTAGGGACATCCCACCCACCGCGGTCAGAATGGAGGGCTTATCAGTTCACGCACATGTTTGTGCAGCTTTTCCCACAGGTTTTGTAAACAGTAGGTCCTTCCAGCCTTCTCAGGGGGACAGGACAGAAGGACCTTCCAGGGAACAGGAAAGAAGGATCTTCCTGGGGGGACAGGACAGAAGGACATTCTCGGGGGGACAGTACAGAAGGACCTTCTCGGGGGGACAGGACAGAAGGACATTCTCGGGGGGATAGGACAGAAGGACATTCTCGGGGGGATAGGACAGAAGGACCTTCTCGGGGGGACAGGACAGAAGGGCATTCTGGGGGAACAACACAGAAGGACCTTCTCGAGGAGAAGGGACTATAGCCTCCATCTGTATTGCAGGTAGAGACCAAGGGTCCTGAGGTTCAGTGCCATCGCAGTGATGAAGTGGAGGCGCTGGACACCAGCCTGCATGTTGTGCTGTTAAATTCTGTCCTGTAGGGGTAGGCCTGGCCTCAAGGATGTCCTAGTCCTTAGAGCCAGGAATGTTCTGGTTTACACAGTGACAGATGTGACTGGCTGCCTGGGACAGGACCTTGAGGTGGGAGATTATCCGGGGCTGTTAGGGATCCCAGGTCATCAGAGAGGTCCCTGTGAGAAAGAGGCAGGGTGTCGGGTAGCTGGAGAAGGAGGGGAGTCGGAAGAGGTGCAGGACAGTGATGTGGGGTCTCAGGCAGGGAATGTGGTGGCTCTGGAGTTGGGAAAGGCCAGGAGGCAGGTTCTGCCCAGCCTCCTAAGGAAAGCAGTCCTGCACACGAGTGGGTTTTAGCCCCGGGAACCCCGTGGGTGTCCCTTCTCTAAATTTGTAGGAGAAAAAAACGTGTGTGGTTGAAGCCACAAAATGTGTGGTCATGTGTTCCCACAGCCATTGGAAGCGAACACACATGTGTCCTTCCTATAATCCTGAGTGCTTGAATGCCTCTGGTCAGCACTGGCCACTAAGCCCAGGTCCACAGTGCAGGTGGCCATGCCCGCTTAGGGTGACCTCAGGAACCACATGTTACATACCTAAAACTCAAGTCCCTTAAACTGCCCTGCACCCTCAGACCCGCTGAGTGTCCAATGCTCCCACTTTCACGAGGGCTGCATGCTCACTGGCCAGGTCACCATGCTCATCTGGGCTCCTCTCACCACCCTGTGGGAATACACATTCTGCTTCTTTAGAAAAACCATCCCCTCCATTGTTATCCCTACTTCCTGACTTCAGGGCATTGTAATGTCCCCACTCTTCTGTCTGCTCTTCAATGCTCTCCCGGTCATTACAAACAAGGAAAGTCTGGAAAGCTGTCACAGCTGAGAAGAGCCTGTGTAGTTAATGATATTGTCCCAACTCTGGTCCATTAGTCAAAACAAACACACTGCGCCAATGTAAGACGTTAGCAACAAGGGAGGGAGGGGTGTGATACATAGGAGCTTTCCCCGCTATCTTGGTGGTTTTTCTCTACATCTAAACAATGTTCTAAAATTTACAAATTATGAAAATACTCACTTAAAAACTAAATTACCTGTGTAGTATATGTGTATATATTATACTAGAGGCCCTGTGCACGGTACACCCTTTCCCAATCCTGTACCCCTCGGGGAATGTCGGAGAGACGGTTTTAGCCCAATCCCCCCAGGCCAGCCAAGGGACACCACTGGTGCATGAATTCATGCACTGGGCCTCTATTATGCATATAAGATCTTTGGTTAATCTCTTCCCACCCTCCCCTCTCTCTGCTTCCCTCTGAGATACACCAGTCTGTTCCATGTTCCCATGCCTGTGCATTGAGCATCTGCCCCTTGGTAGTCTTTGCACATCATTGCTACCAGCTGGATGGCCGATTGTTTAGGCTTTTATATTATAGATATTAGCATATTTATGATTGATTACCTTTTTACTGCATTTAGGTAATTTCCTTTGAGCTTATAATTTTTTCTTTCTTCTCTCCCTCACACCCTAATTTTTGCTGATTTTATTTTTTACTATGTTTTAAGGATTATAATATATATGTTCTATTTCTAAATTATACTTTTTTACATTTTTTAAAGATTTGCCTATAAACTGATTATGTGAATGAAAAGCTAATAGATGGTGATCACAGTGTTATTATTGGAAAACCTGTTTGTAAAACCACATACATGTTCAGAGGCATCTGGAAGCAAAGTGCTCCTTTGTCCCTTTTCTAATTAAGCTTATCCTTTAAAACATTTCCTCCTTGCTTTTCTACTTCTTCTTCTACAGAATCTTGTATCTTATTCTGTCATATTGTTCAAATTCTCTTAACTTTCTCCTTGAATACACTCTCAACAATTTTTATTCATATAGCGTTCACAAGTAGAGTCGTTATTTTCACAGGTCAGACAGTTTTGATGTTGGTTTTGGGATTTGTTTGGCAGAGATCTCTCATTATGTTACTTTATAAAATGTACTTGTACTGATGAGAAGTCTGTAATCCAAGGGGTTACCAGTGTTTCCCTGCCTGGGGCAGCTCCTCCAATTAGCTCTGTGCACTGGACTGTAAAAAAATATCCAGGTGAGTGTTTTTCCTATTTTTATTAATTTATCTCTTCCAACACACAGTGGGGTCATTTCGATGTGAATGTGGGAGTATTGAACTTTCTTCCTTCACATTGTTATTATCCATCCTTACTATTCTTCTTTGATGTTTTTCTAAACTCATTTTTTCCTTCTAGAAAGATTACTGGGTGAACACTGGGATTCATGCATGAGGGTATCCACATTGCTAGTTTTTTTCTCTTATTTCTTCATTCTTCCTTTTTTCTTTGATGCCTTTGGAGAGTTTCCCATCATCTTTCAGATCATTAATTCCATCTTTGGCTGATTTCTTTTCATCATTCAGCCATCTTACATTTTCAGTCTGGCAATATTTCAAATTCCAAAAAGCTATTACCCTACTGTTCCCTTTTCAAGACAATCTTTTCTTATTTTTTAAAATATATTTTATTGATTTTTTTACAGAGAGGAAAGGAGAGGGACAGAGAGCTAAAAACATCAATGATAGAGGAACATTGACCAGCTGTCTCCTGCACAACCCCTACAGAAATGTGCCCGCAACCAAGGTACATGCCCTTGACCGGAATTGAACCTGGGACCTTTCAGTCCCCAGGCCGACGTTCTATCCACTGAGCCAAACGGGTTTGGCAACCTTTTCTTATTTAAAAACTAATACTAGACATATCAAATCTCTCTGAAATGTTCAAATTAGTTAAGTGTTCTTTCCAATTTTTTTGGATTATTTATTTCCTCAAGCAAGAACTTTTTGTTAGAGATTTTTTTCTAATAGCTTTCTCTAATGTGATCATTTTTTCAGTGTTTCCTATTTAAAACCTGAAAATGACACAGCCTCTATGGAGTCTCACTCTGCCTACCATGATGTTTGTGGACAGCCCCCTCCGGGCTCCTCCATCCGCACGATCATCCTGCTCAGCAGCGCGTGCGCAGCAGGCCAGCCGTGACGGGTTCATCTTATGCTCATTTTCCTCCTACCGTCCTGTCTGCTCTGCCCCAAGTTTTTGGTACAGAACTTTATAGACTAAAAGCCTCCTGTCCCTTGCACTTTCTCCTGTTTCTTTGCCAATTTCAAGTCTGCGCGAGTGTGTGGTTCCTGGGAGAATGTTTACAACTATTCATTCACTCGGGTTTGCTGGATCTGGTTTCGGTGGCCTCATTTTGTCTGAAGTGTTCAGCTGTACAAACTGCTACTTTCAGTTAAGAGACAGCACTTAGCCACCTGGGCCCTTCCACCCTGCAGGCAGAGGCTGTTGGGTCCATGAGCAAGATGCCACTGCAGAGGAGAAGGTGCCAGGAGCCCAACGGGGCCTGGAGGTCCTTCCAGCACTTCCTTTGCTCCCTCAGAAGCAGGTGGTGGGGCGGGGGGGCAGTTGAGGCCCCCGACACAGCCACTGGACCCTCTCTAAGTCCTCACTGGGGGGCAGGTGCGGGCTGCTTTCTCTGCCGCCTTCTGTCTTCATCTCTCCCAGGCAGGGAGTGGCACCCTGTGGCCCAGGACCAAGGTCATTGTGCCCTTTTGCCTGACTCCATTGGCTCTTCTCCTGGTGACACAGCAGGAGGATGTGAGGAGACAGACCTGGGCTCCCAACCTGGGCTCCCAACCTGCACGAATCTGCCTGGGAGGCCTGTTCTTTCTTTCGTTGTCATTAAAATTGTGTGCGTTTTCTCCCCTGTTCCTGGGAATGTCCTTGTCGCCAGGGCCTGCTGCCTCTCTGTGTGCTGGCCTCTACCTGCCTGGCCCCGAGGAGGGCTCAGCAGGGAGGGAGGACGGACTCACCATGGCCTTGACTGCTCTCCTCAGATTTCACCCTGTGCTTCCTGGTTAAACGTTGTTCATGTTTTCACTAGAGTCAAGCAGCCATAAACTCGTTGAGTCTCTGTCTCAATGACATTCTAAAAAATATGCAAACCTGCTTTTCTCCCAAATCCCACCCCCAGAAAACACCTAGGAAGCTGCTCTCCTGTTGAAATTCAGGAGTGAAAGGGTTTGGGCCTGGCGCTGTCCGTGGTGCTGGCGTGGCCTGGACAGCGAGATGGAACCAGCGGGAGTCGGTTTGCTTCCCATCACTGGGCACTGACAGACCACAGGGTCTTTGGGTCTTCATGCTTCCCTTGGTGGACCCGGGTCTTGTGAGAACCGTCTGTCCATAGGCAAGTAATTCTGTCCTGCTTTTACAGTTTACTATCCATGCAGTCGGTGATCATTGTCGCCTCATTTACAAAATAATTGTAAGAGCAGATCCAACCCCGGATCTAAGCAATGAACACGTACTCGCACACGGGCCGCTGCTGCGGGGTGGTGGCTGTGTGCAGAGGGATGAGCTTGTCCCAGTAGTGACTCCATACGTCCTCTGTGTGCGGATCTCAATGCTCAGACACCACGCGCCAACTGAACACCTGGCACCAAACCCTGCGGTGAACCTAAAGGCACCGGGCCAAGAGGTAAAAACGTCTCCATGACTGTGAGGCTGTTTAGGGGAGGGGAGAACGAGAAGGCATGAGAACCAAAGCACTCTGAGAGATGCTCAGAGAAACAAGAGGTGGGCTAGAGACAAGAGGACAAATCTTGTGTTCGGCATTGCACTCTGGGTGTTACACTGACCGCGTGCGGTTGTTCCCAAATGCGAAACAAAGTGTGTTTAGCCCAAGAAGTATGTGTTCCAACACAAATGTAAATGTTTTGAAGTCAAAATAACCTTTACTTTGTTTCATCTTTTGAGGTTTTATTTCCTCTTTCTTGAAATATAAACATTTGGGAAAAGTCTATCATTTAATAGAGCAGCCACAGGGGCAGGAGCTGCACTGGCGGGCACCAGGGCAGGGGGACCAGGAGATGGGCTGCCCTCCTGTCCTTGATGGGTAAGGGTACTTCCTTAGAACATCACCTTGTGCATTCCCTGAGGGAACATTACCTCTGTAGGAACCAAATTGAATGGGAAGTAATAAAGTTATAATTAAATGGCTAGTTGGTGGTTTCCCACTGCGAGCATTGGATGCAATCTTAGTTTTCTATAATACTTACCCCGGAACCCTCAAGGGTCCAGACGATGTTGTGCAAGGCAGTCATTATCCTGATGAGCAACTCACTTAAGCTCTTTAGAACATTCTCACATTATGAAGCTTTTTGTTTGTAATTGGATTTTTGCTGTAGGTAGCAATTGGATGTTTCCCAGAGAAAGTCTCCTCTCCTGTTGGCCTCATTTAAAAAGTCAGTCATGGACTCCTGGGTTCAAAATGAACAGCCACCCATTTCTAAAGCGAGTGGGGCGTGAGAATGCCATGCGGAATCTGACTGTCAGCCTGAACCCAGGCAACCACGGCCAACACTTCCCCAAATAAGAAACAATCACAGGCCTGTGTTTCCAAAGTTAAGAATTATATACTCCACAACTATGGCAATGAAGCACAAGAAGATATTCTGGATTTATACTATTTTTCACATATTAAAAATATTGTCATACCTAGTAAGATTTTTCTTTTTAGATTAAAAAAACACACCTTTATTGTTTGGGAAACATGAGCATGAACTAAAGTTACATATTGTTGAATACGTCATCGATTAACAACTGGCTGGTATTAGTCATCTGTGACCATGTGACAAGTTCTCCAGGATGTAGTAGATTGAAGCATCGTTTATAATCTCCGGCTTCCGTGAGTCAGGACCTAACGAGGCCCCGCTCACCCAGGGCTGCTCATAAAGCGCAATCATCTCAAAGCCTAACCCGCTGCTTGGCCGTGGGCAGGACACAGTCTTTCCTGGCTAGAAGCATCTCTCAGTCCCTCGCCATGGGGGTTCTCCTTAGGACAGTGTGTGTGGGTTCCTCAATGTGAGCAAGAGAAGGAGCCACAGAGAGAGTGTGAGCCGCACAGGAGAGTCTCTGCCTCCGCTCCCAGCAGCTACATCCCGTTCCCTTTGTCACATTCCATTGGTTAGAAGCCAGTTACTGGGTCCAGCCCACTCAGGGAGGGATTACCCAGGGGGTGAACACCAGGAGGTCAGGCATGGGACCGTTCTAGAAGCTGCCAGTTCTATTTAGCATACAGGAAAACAGGCATATGATGAATAAAGAAAATCTCAAAATTGAGTAAATGCTTTTTTGAGGTCCCTTGAATCAATGTTCTCCCATAGATCATCATTATCCTCAGGTTCAATCAAGCATATCAAAATTAACTTTATTTTCTTCTTATTTCTAATGGGTTCGTCGTCTGCAAACTGTGGCTCCCAAGACACATGCGGCTCTTTGGCCCCTTGAGTGTGGCTCTTCCACAAAATACCACGGCCTGGGCGAGTCTATTTTGAAGAAGTGGTATTAGAAGAAGTTTAAGTTTAAAAAATTTGGCTTCAAAAGAAATTTTAATCGTTGTATTGTTGGTTCTGTTGACTAATGAGTTTGCTGACCACTGGTTTAGGCTTTTATAGATAGATAGATGATAGATAGATAGATAGATAGATAGATAGATAGATAGATAGTTCTGGAGACCAGTTCAAACTGGGTATTAAGGGCTAAAATCAAGGTGTCTGCAGGACTCTTCTGGAGACTCTGGGAGAAACTGCCCTTCCCAGCCTTCCTTGGTTCTTCATTTTTTCCACCACCTTCAACGTGCATCACTCAAGCCTCTGCTACTGCCCTCACTCTCCTTTCTGCGGGGACTCTCCTGCCTCCCTTTAAAGGGGCCTTGTGATGGCTCTGGGCCCACAGGGAAATGCAGGCTCACCTCCCGTCTCAAGATCCTCAACTTCATCACACCTGTGAAGCCCCCTCTGCCATGTAAGGGTAGCATGTTCACAAGCTCTGAGGATTCGGCTGTAGACATTGAGGTGTGGGGGCAGTTTTCAGCCTACCACAGTTGGCAAATTAGTTTTCCAATCCTTAGAAAAATTACTAAAGCATAAATATAAATATGTGTTTAATAGAATGAAGATCACAATACAACAGATCAAAATTTGTAGCGTGCAGCAAGAGCAGTTCTTAGAGGGAAATTTACAGCATTAAATGTTTATATTAGTAAAGAAATGAGTCTATTACACAACATATCCTAAACTACTCACACTTGTTTGAATTGAATCATATTTGTTCTTATTTTAATGTGCACTTGGTACCAGTAGGAGTTGCTTTTAATCCTGAGTTTATTGGAGAAGAGTGGATCCCCAATAGCTTTGTTAACAGTGACTGGTTGACATTATATACCTGTTACATTTTCTATCATAATTGTTTGTTTAAATATGTTTTCATTGATTTTAGAGAGAGAGGAAGGGAGAGGAAGAGGGATAAAGAGACACAAGCATCAATGAGAGAGAAACATCCATTGATTGGCTTTCTCCTGCACACTCTACACTGGGGATCAAGCCTACAACCCAAGCATGTGCCCTGATTGGGAATTGAACCAGAGACCTCCTAGTTCATGGGTCAATGTTCAACTATTGAGCCACACCAGCAGGACTATCATAATTGTTTTTTGATGTTATATACAGATGATATATTCATCCAACGAGTGCACTCTAAGATATTTATTTTATAGTTAAAAAGGACAGTTTGAGGCTTTTCAGACATCACAATGGACAAGTATTGAAATACAGCAACAGAGAAGAGGGAAAAAATGGGATTACTTAGCTACATATTGTCTTCACTGTAACTTTTTAATTTTTAAATAATTTCAGACTCACAGGAAGTTCAAAGACATGCTCCGGATGTTCCACACATGTTTCAGCCAGCCTTCCCTCTCCACAGCCATAGAACAATACCCACACAGGGCCCCACCACTGGCACCTCCCACATATTTCAAGCAGAGCTC
The DNA here is from genome assembly GCA_963693515.1 of Pipistrellus nathusii. NCBI lineage: Eukaryota > Metazoa > Chordata > Mammalia > Chiroptera > Vespertilionidae > Pipistrellus > Pipistrellus nathusii. Next base: position 70,658,473 of record OY882867.1, on the reverse strand, counting down.
AGGCGAGAGGTGTGTCCTCAGGGTGTGTGGAAGAGGGAAGGCAATAGGTAGAGTCACGTGGCCATCACCACCAAGATGCTCAACTGAACCACGAGCACAGGACTCTGACATACCTCCCTTTACATAACTCTTCCTCTATCCTCACTGGCAGTACCAAGCTGCTCTCCAGCTCTATAATTACACTATGAATGTTATAGAAAAGGAATTGTCCAGTACGTATCTTTTGAGATTGGCTTTTTTCACTCTGTATAATTTTCAAGGTCCATCCAAACTGTGATGTCTATCAATAGTTTATTCACATTCATAGCTGAGTAGTGCTCCCTGGCACAGATGTACCACAGTTTGGTTAACCACTCACCCACTGATGGGCATTAGATAATTCCGTTTTGAGCTATTACAAATGAAGCTGCTATAAACATTCATGGATAAATTTCTGCATAAAATAAATTTTAATTTCTCTGGAAGAAATGCCAAAGAGAGCAATTGCTGGTTCTTTGGGTAAGTGAGTAAGATCTATCATGTTCTTTCTTTAGAGAGAGGGTGGAAGGATGGAGGCACATACACACACACACATCCACACACACACACACATTGATTGGTTGCCTCCTGACAGGGACCTGGGCTGGAACCTGCAACCCATGTACGTGCCCTTGACCAGGAATCAAATCCTTGACCCTTCAGTGCTTAGGTGGACACTCTAACCACTGAACACACCTGCCAGGGCAGTCATTTCATCTTCTTTGTCTGCTAGAGGAAATGCTCCTTGTAAATGTTCACCCACCCTTCACCAAGTCCCTTTTGTAAGGCCACTCAAACCCACAGAGAGGTCTCGGTTTAGCATGGCCCTCGGTGAGTGCTGGCCCTTGTATGAAACTTAGGGGTTTGCATCTGTCCATAGTCTCTCCTGAGATGTCCTTCTCCCTCCCCGAGTCTACCATTACAGGGGGGATAAGAGAGACGGCGAGGGAGAAAATCCTCCCCTCTGGTCCGAGGGCGGAGCGCCCTCTCAGAAACGATGGGAGAGGTGCCCGCCCGGGCTCCCAGCAGGAAGGGAACCTCACGGCCTCCCTGCAGGCAGAGGGCGTGTGGTTACTGAGGGTGTGTGGTCACTGAAGATGCGTGGTCACTGAGGGCGTGTGGTCACTGAGGACGTGTGGTCACTGAAGATGTGTGGTCACTGAGGACGTGTGGTCACTGAAAGCCCACGGTCACTGAGGGTCCGCGGTCACTGAGGGTCACTGAGGGTCACTGAGGGTCACTGAGGGCGTGTGGTCACTGAGGGTCACTGAGGGTCACTGAGGGCGTGTGGTCACTGAGGGCCCACGGTCACTGAGGGCGTGTGGTCACTGAGGGCCCCGGTCACTGAGGGTCACTGAGGGCCCCGGTCACTGAGGGTCACTGAGGGTCACTGAGGGCCCCGGTCACTGAGGGTCACTGAGGGCCCACGGTCACGAAGGGTCGCTGAGGACATGTGGTCACTGAGGGTCACTGAGGGCCCGCCGTCACTGGACTGGCGCTGAGCGGCTGGGCTCCGCTGCCTCTGGAGCAGCTTCTGCAAAACAGACGCTGGCCCCTTCTTCGCTTTTCTCTGTTTTTCATAAAAGTGAGAATCCTTCTAAGATCTCCCCAGATCAGCGAAAGCACGTACTAGTGTCGGAATCTCGGAACAGCAACGTGGCTTACCGTGAGATTTCAAACAGTAGGACACTCGCTCCCATCCTTTGAACCGGCCTCCTCCGGTTCCTTGTGGGCAGGCCTGGTGTCCAGAACCCACAGGGACTCCCCAGTCCTCAGCCCTGGGCGGCCTCGGGCCTCTGTCCTCGCCCTCCAGCCCCTCCTCTTCCTCTCTGCAGAGCCCTGGTTTCTCTCACCCTCGCCCGCCCCACGATAGACCCCAAAGCTCACGCTGCCCCTCCGCTTGCTTGAGGTCCCTATTTGCCCACGTGCTGCTTCTCCTTGGTACTATTTCACTGCCACGCACGTTGTGGAAGCAGCCTCACAGGCGCTCCTGTGGGTGACGGAGAGCATGTGCCACCAGCTGCCGGCGTGGTCACCCGATGGCCGCTCTCGCTCTGCGGCCGGAGCGCGCTGCTCGCCTGTGCAGCGTGTGCTCTGGACTATCTCTCAATGAAATAACCAATTCCTATCGCACAAAATGTCACCTGCTTTCCAGAGGAGGAGAATGAACATGGAATTTTCAGTCAGAAGTTCATCCTGCCCCCTCCCCACGGGCAGATGGTTTTGATGCATCAACTTACCAGTCCCTTCAGCGCAGGGGACGCTCAGGAAGACCAAGGGCAGTTTCTGTGCTCACGCGCTTCGGGGGCACATAGAAAGGATTCTGTACAAACACCATTAGCACCGTTCCTCCGTAGTTTATATCTGGCCGGCTGCGTTCCATTTCCCTGGCGTTGTTGAGGGAGGAAGAGAAAGAAACGCAGTCACTGTCCGATGCTGTGTGGTTGCCATGGCTGCGGCGGCATCCCGTGCTTTTCTCTCCATGGTGCTTAACAAAGCGGATGTACGCAGTCCATCTCAAATGCCAGCTGAAAGTGGGTCCCTGCAGCACTGGAGCGCTGGGGGCCAAGTGTCTCTCCTCCAGACGATCTGGAATTGTTCCTCTTAAAGATGATCCTCCTGCTTCCAGCCCATTGCTTGGCAACCTGTTCCAATGCCTACAGTTCACTATCAAGTCGTAGGAAGAGTCGCCGGGCGCTGGCCGCCCCCGTGGGCCCATCAGAACCACGGCGTCACCTTCCCCGCCTCCGCGGTGCTCAGGGCTGGGAGTACCTTTCCTCTGTCACCTCTCAGGGCTCTTCCTGTCCCCAAGCCTTGCTCAACAGCACCCCTTCTGCAGGCTCCCTGCGGAGACTGTACCCCCAGGCTTGGTCTCAGTCCATAGCCAGGTGGGTATTGCCCCCAAACTGGAAATCACTGGAACAGGATCAGTGATCCATGCATACCACAATGGTAGGCGACATTGGCCAGGCAGACACCACCTTCCTCCTGCGCTCATCCCTCCTCACACCCACAGCTGGGAGGGTTCCGCACCTTCTTTGGTAAACGTGTTCCCAGTGAAGACTGGACCACCAGCCGTAGCAGGCCCGGGTTCCGGGGCGCCCGCCGCTTTCGGGTGGGGAGCCTCACACACGAGCGTGCAGCCCAGGCTGCCCAGCGCGCTGCCGCGGTCCCCCCCGCAGCTTCCCCCCGGCAGGGAGGATCTGTTTCCTGGCTCCCTTAAGTTTGAGCAGGGACATAGGACTAATTCCGGCCAATGGCATACGGGCAGGAGTAACGTGCGTCGCATTTACTCTGAGCATCCAATGGCCTCAAACCCTCCGGCGCTCTCCGTGGCCGCGGGATGGACAGCGTGTCAGTGACTGCTGCATCCGGGCCCTGTCGCAGGCTCGCCAGCGCAGGGCAGAGCACGTGACAGGAGAAGCAGGGCTTGCTGCTGAAAGCACCAGCCTTCTGTGCTGTTTGTTATGGCCACGTAACCTGGCCCACCCTGACTGTGCCTTAGGAAGGGGAGCCCCTCAGAGCTAGGCAGACTCACCCCACAGCTGTTTGCTGACGCCAGGCAAAGCGCTGGCTTAGTTCAATGGGCAGAAGAAGGGCCAGAAGAGGAAAGTTACTGAGTCATACTCAATGCTGATGTAAACAATACACCCAGAGCCGCACAGCCTGTGGCGTAGGGGCACCCCTGGGCCCAGTGGCCTTAGCCAGGCCATTCTTCTGGGGAGGAGGAGAGGGGCAGAGTGAGCTAGAGGTCAATGGGAGGGGAAAGGAGACATGGAATACAACAGTAAATAGTTATTTTAAAACGCAGTGATTCTGAAATGCCGTCTACAACATTTTCCCCACCGCCTTTACTGTGGAGATCTCAACTCATAAAATAAGCAATAGTGTGTGCTCATTGCTGTCTCAGGGAATTGAGTCAAGAAATTCTGGTGTTAAAGTAAACAGAAAGGTCATAAAGCATGGAGCAGAAACACTTCCCTTCCCGCGGAGGGGCCGGGATTCCCGAGGGGCCAAGCTGGCCTTCTGCTGCTGGGGCTGAGAGAACAGCGCTCTGCCCCACCACGCCTGCAGTGCTCCCCTCACTCTCACTCTTCTCACCCGCCCCTGCAGTGCTCCCCTCACTCTTCTCACCCGCCCCTGCAGTGCTCCCCTCACTCTTCTCACCCGCCCCTGCAGTGCTCCCCTCACTCTTCTCACCCGCGCCTGCAGTGCTCCCCTCACTCTTCTCACCCGCCCCTGCAGTGCTCCCCTCACTCTTCTCACCCGCCCCTGCAGTGCTCCCCTTACTCTTCTCACCCGCCCTGCAGTGCTCCTCACTCTTCTCACCCGCGCCTGCAGTGCTCCCCTCACTCTTCTCACCTATGCCTGCAGTGCTCCCCTCACTCTTCTCACCTACGCCTGCAGTGCTCCCCTCACTCTTCTCACCGGGGGGAGGAGCTGAGGCCGAGGCCAGGGCAGCGGGACCCCCATGAAGCTGGTCTTCCTTTAAAGGACCTGCCAGGCATCTCCGTGCTGGGGACAGAGCCTGCGGTCACATGCTCCCACCTCACCCCTCCTCGTTGGGGACAGAACTTGCCTGAGTTGTAATCAAACTCTTAGGAGCAACCATTTCCCCTTCGAGTTCTCTCTCGTGCTCTGAGGAAGCTTCCTCTTCCAGGCAGAGGCCTGGAGGCGCACTGTGATGGGAAGCAGAGGGAGAAATGGTTGATTGTTGCCATGGCTGCAGCCGTTGGAGGATCGCCTGATATGACCTCCGCCTTGAAACCTCCCTCACGTCTTTGATACCCTCGGTACCGAGGAGATGAGCTCTGTTGATCATTAGCAGGAAAGGAATGGAGGCCAGATGGCTCCGGGTGCGCGATGAAGTCCCGGCGTTTGCAGGGACCGGGGAGCCGCAGTGCGGGAGGCCTGCCGCAGGGCCGGCGGAGAGCAGACGCTCAGGAGAAGAGCAGCTTCCTGCTACGTCAGTCACGCTCATTTGATTTTGATGATTGCTTAGTTTTGCTTGAAATTGCTATAAAAATGTGGTTTTAGTTTTAAAGATGCCTGAGAACCCATGAGCTTAGGAAGTTTAACCAAGTTCTTCATTTTCCCGCAGCCAGCAGCAGCGAAGTGCAGGTCACCGCCCAGAGGCCCTGACCTTCTCTTTCCAATCACCGTCACCGCTGAGCCAGAGGAGGGCTGGAGGTCACCACTGAGCCACCGCTGAGCCAGAGGAGTGCTGGAGGTCACCGCTGAGCCAGAGCAGCGCTGGAGGTCACCACTGAGCCAGAGGGGCGCTGGAGGTCACCACTGAGCCAGAGGGGCGCTGGAGGTCACCACTGAGCCACCACTGAGCCAGAGCAGCGCTGGAGGTCACCACTGAGCCACCGCTGAGCCAGAGGAGTGCTGGAGGTTGGGAAGAATAATGAGGCCCCGGGTCTCTGCTGAGGTCAGCAGCGAGTGCCCGCAGCAGGGAGGGGTGTATGAGGGGGAAGAGGCCCTGCCCTGGGGGGGACTGCTGACCACCAGGAGCAGCGCTGGGCCGGGAAGGAGGATGCTCAGTGTGTGTGATCTCAGGGGAGCCCGCTCTGCAGGTCGGGACGGCTGGCAGATAAGGCAGCACACAGCTGACCAGGGAGAATGAAGGATGAGGCAGGCGTGCCCTCTTCCTCCAGACATGTGTCACCTGGGTGGCAGTGCCCAGGTCTCCCAACAGCCCTCTCACTCGCCTGTGGGGCTGACCGTCCAGGCAGTGCTGGCAGCAAAGTGTACGAGCAGGCTATGAGGCGGGCCTTCCGGAGCTCCCTCTGGGAGGCTGGCTCAGCCGCTGCTCCCCTGCCTCTCTGCTCCCTGCCTGGGGTGGAGCCATGGATGTCACCAGGATGGAGACAGGAGCAGCCCCAGGGCCTGGTGCTGCCGTTCAGGGCTCCTGATTGTGAAGAGGATGATCCCGGGAAGCCACTCTCCCTGGGGGCTGATCACGCAGCTGAGCGCAGGTCTGACCCACAGCCCTGCTGATGGCGGGGATGGGAGGGAAGTGGCAGCCCCAACCTCAAGACTTCCCTCCGTGAGGGCACTGGTGGCCGCCTGGCAGCTGGAGGAGGAGGCTCAGTGGGAGGCCGGGTCCACATCAGAAAAGGGAGCCCCCACCCCGCACCCTCTCTTCCCGTGGGGACAGGGACGTTGGACGGAGCATGTGCTGCTCTCTGGTCACCAGCTCCAGCACGTCCTGAGAGCAGCTGTCTGAGGGCCTGTGGCGACAGCAAAGCGGATCTGAGGCAGGGGAAGCGGGAAGGAAGTGGGAGATCCAGCCCAGAGGACAGGGTGGCAGCACAGCAATGAAATCACTGCGGCTCTGGTGCAGGTCAGCTGGTCAGTAGGAAGCACTGCCTGGCGACTAGGAAAGAGAGGAGGCATGGAGGATGGAGCCTCATTCCTTCTCCCTGTCTGCCGGACACACCTCGCGGTGGCACTCGGAGTGACAGCTTTGTGCAGGTCTTCTCCTCTGTGGTCTTGTTAATTCTATAATAGAAGACCCCACCCCCACCCCCACCAAAGCTCCCAGGCTCAGGTGAGGACAGGGGGCACCGGTCTGCGTGGCCAAGCTCAGGTGGAGTGCCCCAGACAGCCTGACTACAGGCTCTGCAGAGCTTCTCCTTGTAAACCTGACCATAAAACCTGCAGGAGAGGAGAGAGAAAGGAGAGAGGAAAGAGGAGAGAGGAGAGAGGAGAGAGAGAGAGCGAGAGTGAGAGAGCGAGAGCGAACCTCCCATTAGCTACCGACCCAGGTAACTTAATTTCCTGTGCATTGAGCACCAGCCAAAATCCTTCCTTTAAAACCTGTTTCCCCAAAGTGTGTGAGACTGCCCTCTGGCCTTAGTGAACCCGATTTAATTGTCTGATAATTTATTGGAATTGACACATCTCGGCTGACTGTTCTGAAATCGCTTCTCAGCATTTAAGGGCGCACACACCACAGATTCTTAGTTTTTGTCCAATCTTCCACTAATTAAAACCGAAAAGAACATCTCTGGGCACAAACTGTTTTCCTTTTATATTTCAAATTAGCTTCAGATACGCCTGACGTGAAATGTTAGCTCATCTGGGTTATCACATACTTTATAGCTCTTTGAATGCTTCCAGAGTGCTTACAAAATGCCACCCGGTTCTCACCACGCCATCGGCAGCACTCGGCATTATAACCTTCGGAGCAGTTACAGAGTGTCATTGTTGGGATGAATGTAACAGGAAGCTGGTAACTGATGGCTGGCAGAGCTGTGGACACGGCTCTCAGGGGAGAGGGATAAGGCTTAGCCAAGAGAGGAGGGAGCCCAGGAAGGTCTCGGAGGGACAAAGGCAGCCCACCTCCGCGGGAAGCCCTGTGTCCTGGCACTTCTCAGCGGCCAGCTCTTCAGACAGGAAAAGAGACAGGTCCCTGTTTGCGGTGTTTGTCACGAGGTCAACTTCAACTCCCTTGGCCCAGGGTCGGGCAAATGGGCCAACTGGGCTCTTGTGACACAGTGGGAGCTGGCCCAGCACATCACTGACAAGGGCAACAGGGCCCTCGGGAGGAATAGTAAGGGCAGGAACTTGGGCATGGGGATGTCACCCCCTCCTCCATACTGCTGTGTAAGACTAGCCACCCAACAGTTCTGGACACTTACAGAAACCCCAAACACAGCGTGGCAAACCTGAGTGCCCTGTGTGGGCCAGATACACGTGCCCCTGGACCATGGCACTGGGGCACAGGCCTGCGAGAGGCGCTGTTCCTTGCGGAAGCAGGGCCCCCTTCGGCCACTTCCCCTGATACCTGCACAAGGTCTTGTTCAATCTGAACTGACAACAAAGGCCTTGAACTGTGCGTCGTATTTCATGCATAGTCATCTCTCTATTGGCCATCTATTCCTTACTCAACGTAATCATAACTCATTCTGAGTGACAGAAAGTAGTTGCTTACATGGCAGACAGTACTAAGTACTCAGATTGAAAATGGACCCAGAAGTGAGAGGATATTTCTCAACGGACACTGTTTTCAGGGCTTTATCTGGTTTTGGCAAAGCAGAACGTAATAATCAAAGCCATAGGTCAGAAGTTTCAATGGAGAGATCACAGCAAATGGAATCTTAATTTAATTGCTATTTCACTTGGCTCTAGAAAGTGTTTCTTCATGTTCCTTTTCAGCATTTGGATATAGTTTTAAATTACTCATACTATGACACTGCTTTATTTCCTTAACAAATTTAGAAACACAGGAAATACTGGGAAGCTGCTGATAGCTGAGCCGTTCCGTGACAGTGTCCTGACCATGTCTCCTCTTCTCTGTTTCTGATTATTGGACACCTGGGAACTTGCTGATCCTGGAGTGACCCTTCCTCTGAGGGCCAGACAACTCCTCAGACATCAGACAGCTCACCGAGGAGCATGCCGGCAGATGCAGACTAACCAATGCACAGCCCACTCCCAGCCCCTCCTCTCAGGGCCTGGATGACCAAGGCTGGCCCTGTGTCCAAAACCGCTGAAATAACTCACTCCGGCCAATCTGGAGTCTGCCCACCCTGCCTCATGCTCATTCCCTCCCACAAAAATCACACTAGTGGTGCCTGCCCACAGGACCCCTCCCCTCTGCTCCCGGTGCTTCCTCATGTGTCCCCCATGGCGTGGCGTGAGCCTCCTCTTAAAATCTACAAGTCTAACAAACCACCTTTCCATGGCAGTCATCTCCTGACCTTCGGGTCTCACCATATTTGAATAATTAATAATAAAACCTACCTTTTAAAATTAGATGCCTCTCAATACCTATTTCCCCTTCTAAATAACAGACCCAGCTTCTAGATAAGCACATCATGTCACAGGTAAGAAGAGAGTCTTTTCTAAGTCTCCCTGGTCCTAGCAGCAGTAACATAGATAAGCTGTCAGGAGGGCTCCACAGACATGCTTTGGAGTATCCATCCCCATCCTCTTACTACCACCATGCAGAGGATTTGATGGCTGGAGCTCCAGCAGCCATTGTGAGCCATGAGGATGCATCCCATGTCCTAGGGAAGTAGAGCAAAATCATCTAATGAATGTGGATCTCTTGTGATTTCATGAAGCCAATGAACCCTTTTCATGTGTCAGAGAATAATAATCTATGTTGTCTAAGTAACTATTATTTGAAATTTTGCAGTTGTATTCAGTAAAATAAGCTCACATAATACACTATCCTTAAAGTAAAAAAATAATTATACTATCCTGGCCTGAAGTCATGGGTTCAAGCCTGTTGTGGTACTCAATGTGTCCTAAAAATATGCACTTGATCACTGCTTCTGACATCATTAAAAAAAAATTAAAAAATAGCCCAGCCAGAGGGACTCAGTACTTGAGCATCAACCTATGAGCACATGGTAACTGCTCAATTCCTGGTCAGGACACCTGCCCAGGTTGTGGGCTCAATCTCCAGTAGGTGCAGGAGGCAGCCAATTTGTGATTCCTTCTCATCATTGATGTTTCTCTTTCTCTCTTTCCCTTCCTCTCTGAAATCAATTAAAATTAAAAAAAAAAAAAAAGGGAGGAGAAAACAAGATGGCGGCATAGAGTAGACACCGAATGCAGCCTACCACAGCAAATTTGAATTTAGAACTAAAAAAAAGGGAAAACATCGTCCTGAAGTGCCAGACGGCTGGCTAAGAGGAGGCTCTGCCATCTGGGAAGGAGAGAGAAGGCACGCTGAACCTCAGGAACTGTGAAGGTACAGAGAACTGTGCTGTGAAAAGGTGGCCGTCCAACTTTGCTGCCAGCTTGCTTGCGGAGCACGGAGAGGGAGGGCTGAGTTCGCTGCTGGCTTACTCCCTGCGCACAGAGGGGAAGACAGCTAACGCGTGCTGGCTTTCTTGTTCGGGAGGAAAACAGAGCCACCCTATTGTGCTGATAGACGGCTCCAGACAGGGAGAAACCAGACTGTCAGGCAGTGGGCAGAGATCTCTCGGAGGTGTGTGAAGCCAGTGGCCATTACTGCGGGACTCAGAAACGAGACCCTCATAAGGAGGAGCTGAATAAAGCTTGTCTGTACCACCCCATCCAAGACTCCGCCCCATCCAACCTGAGCACAGAAGCCCTTCCAGGGGCTAGCTTTCTCGTTTGCAGTGAATGGGACTCTCCTAGGGAGTGACAGACAGGAATCTAAAGCTTGTCTGCGCCTGTACCAAAGAGGTGCAAGCGCCTGCAACCAATTGTGGGGGATTCAACAAAGCTTGTCTGTGCCATCCTGAGACTGCCCCATTCAAGCGGAATACAGAAACCCTCCTAGCTGAGACACTTCTGATCCTCATAGCCAATTGGCTTGGAGATCAATGCTTCCCAGTGATACCAACAACAAGCAAGACTTTACAATAAGACTGCACACAGCCCACAAAGGGCTACACCAAGACTGTCCACCTCAGGTAACTGGGAGGCTGACCCACTCAACCATTTAGGACACCTTAACACACAAAGTCACCCTACCAACTCAGGGAAGCTGTGAAAATGCCGAGACAAGGAAACAGATCACAAACAAAAGAAATGGAGGAAAAGAAGTGACTGGATATAGAGTTCAAAACCACTCTTGTAAGATTTTTCAAGAATTTCCTAGATAAGACTGATAAAATAAACGAGACCTATGAGGATATGAAAAGGGATCAACTAGAAATAAAGAATACATTGTCTGAAATAAAAAAATATTATACAGAATCCTAAAAACAGAATGGAAGATCGCAAGAATCAAGTTAAAGATTTGGAACACAAAGAGCCAGAGGACACTCCTCCACAGAAGCAAGAATATAAGAGAAATCCAGAAAGTTGAAGACAGTGTAAGAAACCTCTAGGACAATTTCAAATGAACCAACATCAGAATTATGGGAGTCCCAGAAGAAGAGAGAGAGCAAGGTACCGAAAGAATACTGGAAGAAATAGTGATAGAAAACTTCCCCCACCTAGTGAAAGAATTAGATTTACAGGTCCAGGAAGCGCACAGAACCCCAAACAAAAGGAATCCAAAGAGGACCACACCAAGACACGTCATAATTAAAATTCCAAGAGCAAAAGACAAAGAGAGAATATTAAAAGCAGCAAAAACAAAGCAGGTAGTTACCTATAAGGAGCACCTATACGATTGTCAGCTGATTTCTCAACAGAAACCATGCAGGCCAGAAGGGAATGGCAAGAAATATTCAAGGCAATGAATAGCAAGAACCTACAGCCAAAAATATTCTACCCAGCAAAGCTATCACTCAGAATTGAAGGCCAGATAAAGAGCTTCAATAATAATAATAAATAAAAAAAGCTAAAGGAGTTCATCACCTCCAAACCAGAATTATATGAATTGCTGAAAGGGGTTCTTTAGGAAGAAGAAGAAGATATAGATAAAAATTATGATCAACAAATATGTAACTATCAACAAGTGAAGCTAAAAGCCAAGGGAATTAAAAAATCTGATGAACAATATTAACTGGTGAATATAATATAATCAAAGGTATAGAAGGGGAGTGAATTGATGATTCTCAGGGAAAAGGGGAGTGAGGGGGGTGCGAGAAGAGCCTGAACAAAAATTGTGCACCTATGGATGAGGACAATGAGAGGTGAGGAAAGGGTGTTGTGGGGTCGAACCCTGGGTTCAAAATAAGACAACCAGAGGCTGGTTAATTAATTTAAAAAAGCAAGCAAGGATTTATTGAACTGGCCAGGACAGCCACAAGAGCACCACACGCAGGTGGACTCCAAATGACTGCACCGTTTCAGGGGTAGGCAGTCCCTTTTAAAGGTTCAAACCACAGGAATTTTCCTTTGTTCTAAATTCTAAATCCTAAAGATTACATTCTAAAGACTGGGGACAGCCCACAGGGTCGGTTCCCAGTCACATCCTGCTGGACATTGGAATGTGGCCCTATCTTGTAATAGCGATAACACAGAAGCAGAGCTCAGTGGTTAGACTCTAAAGGTTATCTACAGTTTCTATCCCTGAAGCTACTGAGTCAGTGGGAATCATTCTCTTGTGGTCCTGGTCCCAGGCAAGGGAAAATTGCCTTAGCCTCCAGATCTTCACCTGTAAGCTGAGGTAAGTACCCTGTGTTTTAATCAGATGCAGGTGCCAGACTAGAAGGGTTAAAATTCAAATAGCAGTTTTTACCAAAGTATGGTTGCCACTATATTTCAAGGGCAGAGGGTGGAGTGGGAACCTGGTGGAGGGGAGCAATTGAGGGGGGAAAATGAGGAACATTTGTAATAATACAAACAATAAAGATTTATTTTTTTTAAAAAATAAAATAAAAAATAAAATTTAAAAAAAAGGTGGGGGGGGGGGAAAGTAGTTTAACTTATCTTTAATGTCAAAAACTTGTTAGGAGCATTTCCTGTCAATTGTCAACATACTCGAGTGCAGAAAACCAGCATGTTCAATATCCTGCCCCTCCACTTTCTCTAGGCACAGAAGACTGAGTACTGCTGGCTTGGATACGGTTATACTTACAACTTTCACTGTTTTCTTGAACCACAGATCCAGGTTAAGAAGCAGGTCCAGCCAGTGTGAACAAGGGGTCACGTTTTCCTATCAGGCCACACGCTTGGGTTGCAGGCCTGATCCCTAGTAGGGGGTGTGCAGGAGGCGGCCAATCGATGCTGTTTTTCTCTCATCGATGTTCCTATCTATCCCTCTCCCTTCCTCTATCTCTCTAAAAATCAATAATAATATATTTTTTAAAAACATATAGTAAGAGACATATTGTTAACCACCTGCTGCTCTGGAGAATAGAGCAGGACATGATTTTTCATTCATAAAACCTTTCCCTTCCCATCCCAGCCATCACCAGTCCCCATCAGCACTCCAGGGCAGCCCAGTGCACCCTCTGCAGAGCATATCACCTATACAAAACTGTCACATGTTAAACAAGTGACAAGGTTTAAACATCTCCTCTAGCGTGGGCTCTCTGCTGACGCCTCACACGTGCTACCAGCATGTATTGAGCTTATTCAGGTGTGACACAGACTCAGAAAACACGAACACACTGCTCTTCCACAATAAAGGAATTTAACCAAAAGCCAATTGTGCTTCCTCTCTGAGGACATCTGCAATAAGCTTCTTACTGGTTTCTGTGTGATGGTATGACTTGTGTCTCTTTCTTCAACAAAACATAGAATTTGTGGTTTATTTCTTTTCTTTAACAGCATTTCATTAATTTTACACTTAAAGCCAAAGAAGGAGCCCTGCCTGGCTTATTAGTGATGGTGAAAGGCGGTGAATTGGTCAGCTTTCTCAAAGAGCCACTCGCTGGCACAAAGAGCCACTCGCAGACTCAGACCACACCGTAAGACATTTTCATCTGATTCCCCAAACATCTGTTTCCTTGGTTTAAAAGAGATTTCTGTCTTCAAAAATGATCATACTCTGACTTCCCTTTCTCTGTCAGGGCACAACCAAAAGCACCAGGATGCCAGGACAGAGACCACAAATGCCCCCATTATTATTGTTATCGTGTTAATTGTTGTCTGCACCCACCTAAGCAAAAGAAGCATATGTCTATCATTTAACTTTTCATCCAATCCCAGAGTTTCCCCCAACTTGCTTTCTCCCGCCTCCCTAATCTATCACAAACCCACCTACGTCTCCTCCTTTGATTATAATTTATCAAAAATGATTGTAATGACAAACCGCCATCTCCCAAGCACTATCTCCATTCATTGAGATTCTGCTTCCCTGCAATTGTTGAAGGTTTGGCTCAAATAATCTCACAAAATTCTTTACAGATTTGAATGTTTTTTATGTTAACACTTGAAAACAGAAACTGCCTACACAACTCAACCAGCTACATCTTGAACCATGCTGATCTTTTGGGCAAAGGCAAGATGTCCCAGAATGCTGGGAGAATTGTCAGCCAATTAGCCAATTATTGGGATAATCAGGTATTATGGTATGTAATGCCTGGCCACTGGGTGTACAAAATATAAAATGTAATAATAATAATAATAATAATAATTAATAATACAGCACTATGCAACTATGTTGAAAGCCACGACTTTGGCCTGCTGCTTCCTCGGCTCAGAAATCTCTTCTGTCTGTCTCCCATCTCATTCCTGCTGATCAGAACATTTTCTAATACAGTTAGAAAGGTTATTGCATATTTTCTGTAATCTAATTCATGTTTAATTGACACTCAGCTTAAATTTGAAAATGCTTAAAAAATGCCGAGACCGGTTTGGCTCAATGGATAGAGCGTCGGCTTGGGGACTGAAGGGACCCGGGTTCGATTCCGGTCAGGGGCATGTACCTTGGTTGCGGGCATATCCCCAGTAGGGGGTGTGCAAGAGGCAGCTGATCGATGACTCATCGATGTTTCTAACTCTCTATCTCTCTCCCTTCCTTTCTGTACAAAATCAATAAAATATATTTTTAAAAAATGCTTAAAAAATAACTTGTCAAAAAGGATAAAAAATAATTTATAAGTCTGACTCTGGCATGTTCTCAAGAACTTATCCCTTATAGTAGCACTGTGTTTATTTGTATTGTACATATTTCATTTGTTATTTTAAGAGGAAAACAGTGATGGAAAAAAATGCTAATCTTTGAAATTACAAACCAGAGATAACCTATTGGTTAAGATAAAGTGGATTACATTACCACACCAAATGCACCAAGCAACACAGGTATTTTTCCTTTGGGCTACATGTCCACTGCCAGTCCCAAGAAGCTCTGCCCACCCTCACCCTCCTCCTTGCTCGGAGACGCGCGTTGACTGGAGCCACCGCTGTCCGGAGCATTGCTGCTGCTGTGGAGGAGAGGAGAACCCTGGCGGCCTGTTGGCAATGAAATGTTGTCTTCCACTCATGCTCCTCGGCCAGAGGTCAGATCCGACTCTACAGTGAGGGTCCCAGGAAGTGTGATCCCGCTCTGTGCCGTGGGGGCTGCACTGAACCCCACCATGAGCGTGTAGATGGGTTCACTGCTCATTCTAACAAGTGTTCACCGGGTACTTACTGTCCAAAGTGCTAAGGGCTCGGCAATGACTTCCGGTTAAACAGTATGAAGCAAATCAGCACATAAGCAAGAAGCATGCTAGCAAAATGAAACATGTTGGAAGAGCCATAAAGCACAGGAAAACAGGAATCAAGAGGAATCCTGAACACGGTGAGAATTCTTTTGATTCAAATGCCCGGGAAGGCCTTAGAGAGGAGCTCATTGGATGGCAGACCTAACATAGGAAAGTGTTCTGATCAGCAGGAATGAGATAGGGAGACAGAGAGAAAGATTTCTGAGCAGAGGAAGCAGCAGGGCCAAAGTTGTGGCTTTCAACATACCAACTTTATAGTTGCATAGTGCTGTATTATTATTATTTATTATATTTTATATTTTGTACACCCAGTGGCCAGACATTGCATAACTTAATATGTGATTAACCCAATAAATCTTGCACTTATCCAGCACCACACATAGTTATTAAGATGTTATTGACTGTATTCCCTATGCTGTACTTTACCTCTCCATGGCTATTCTCTAACAACTAATTTGTGCTTCCTAATCCCTTCACCTTCTTTGTCCACTCCCCACCCCCTCTCCCACCTGGTAACCAACAAAAAAATTCTCTGTATCTGTGAGTCTGTTTCTGTTCTGCTTGTTGATTCAATTATTGATAAATATGTATTTATTGCCATTTTATTGTTCATAATCTTTAACTTCTTTTCTTTTTCTTTAAGAAGACCCTGAACATTTTACATAATACTGGTTTAGTACTGATGAACTCCTTTAGCTTTTTCTTATCTGTGAAGCTCTTTATCTGACCTTCAATTCTGAATGATAGCTTCACTGAGTAGAGTAATCTTGCTTATAGGTCATTGCTTTTCATCACTTTAAATACTTCTTGCATTTCTTTCTGGCCTGCAAAGTTTCTGTTGAGAAATCAGTTGACAGTCATATGGGAGTTCCTTTGTAGGTTCCTAACTACTTTTCCCTTGCTGCTTTTAAGATTCTCTATTTGTCTCTAATCATTTGCATTTTAATAATAATATGTCTTAGCGTCTGTCTCTTTGAGTTCATCTTGGGCTCTCTGTATTTCCTGGACTTATATGTCAATGTCCTTCACCAGGCTAAGGAAATTTTTTCTGTCATTATTTTTTCAAATAGGTTTTCAATTTCTTGCTCTCTCTCTTCTCCTTCTGGAACCCCCATGATATGAATGTTGGTACACTTGAAGTTGTCCCAGATGCTCCTTACACTTTTTTTTTTAAATTCATTTTTCTTTTTGTTATTCTGATTAAGTGGGTTTTTGTTTTTGTTTTGTTTTGTTTTGTTTCTTTGTTTCCTTATATTCCAAATCACAGATTTGATTTTCAGCTTCATTTATTCTACTGTTGATTTCCTGTAAATTATTCTTTATTTCCATTAGTGTAGCCTTCATTTCTAACTGGTTCTTTTTATGCTATTGAGATCCTCACTAAGTTCCTTGATTATTCTTATAATCAGTGTTTTGAATATTGCATCTAGTAAATTGCTTATTTCCATTTTGCTTAATTCTTTTTCTGGAGTTTTATTGTATTGTTTCACTTGGGCCACATTTCTTTGTCTTTTCATTTTGGCCACCTCCCTGTGCTCGTTTCTGTGTATTAGGTAGAGCTACTATGTCTCCCAGACTTGGTAGCATGGCCTAATGTAATGGGTGACCTTGTAGGGCCCAGTGGCACAGTCTCCCTGATAACTCCTGCTGGGCACTTGAGGTGTGCCCACCTGTGGGCTGCATAACCTCCTATTGTAGTGTGTCTTGATTGCTATTAGCACATCAATGGGAGGGATTTACCCAGGCCAATCGGCTATAAGGATTGGCTGTGACCACTGACCACCTACTTCCAACCACCTTGGAGAATCAGATGTGTGGGGACTCACTTCAGCAGGGCTCGAGTGAGACCACCCCTTGAAAGTGTCACTGAGGTGTGGTCTGGCTCTAGGACCTCCTGGGAGGTGCAGGCCAATATCAGCTACCACTTTTGTTCTACTGGGGACCACCTGGAATAAGCCACAAAGCAATGTGCAGTTAGCTGCTTCCTGTGCTAGGCTTGGAGGTACCCAGGTAAGGCCAAACTGTGAACCAAGGTCAGATGCTGCTAATGTGGGGCCTAAAGCCACTTAGTGAGAGGTACAGGCTCCCTGAAGCCATATGCTGCTTGGTCAGAGATGACAGGAAAACCTGAAGCATAAGCCTAGAAGGGCTATTCCTATGGTAAAGCCACTGGAAACAGCTTGGGTAGGCTCAAAAGTTGGTTGGGTGGGGTCTCAGGGAGTCACCAGGGTGGGGCAAACAGTAAGAATCAAGTTGATGAAATTTCAAATCTCAAGTTGACTCCTGTCTGCTGGCTGTATGGGGGAAGTACTCATCAAAGGAACAGTGGCCTCTGCCAGCACTTACGTCTGGGAGAAAGCTGCCTCTCCAGCTCTTGCCCTGATGCTAAACAATTCAGTTTCTCCCCATATGTCTCCATTGTCTTTTAAGCTGTTGTCCCAGTGCTGGCGTTCGGAGGGAATGAGTCTGAGTAAGTCCATGTGTGGACTCTTTAAGAGGAACTGCCTGGGACTCCAGCAGCCTCCCTGTGACGCAGCCACAATCCCCACTGGTTTTTATAGCCCAAAGTGACCGGGACTTCTCTTTCTGGCATGGGAACCCTGGCTAAGGTGCCTGGTGTGGGTCTGGGCCCCTCACTCCTCAGAAGAGACTTCTGCAGCTGAGGTATCCCTCCTGATTTTTATCTGCCACATGTGGGTGTGGGACCAGCCCATTCCACCCCTCCATCCCTCCTATCAGGCTTGATGTCCTGCTTCTTTAATTCTCTAGCTGTGGGACTTCCACTCAGCCAGATTCCAGTTGGTCCTTACTGATAGTTGTTCTGTAGTTGAGTTGTAATTTTGATGTGGTTGTGAGAGGAGGCAAGCACCGTCTTGACCTATGCCGCCCCATCTTGGCCGGATGTCCGGTATGATGCCAGTTTTACAGTGATAATGGCAACTTAAACCAAGCCCATTTCCTTGTTCTCCTGAGCCCCTGATACTAACTGGCGGCTGTCACATGGGCTGTTAAAGGTCCTGTGTGGTGTCTGACGGGGTGCTTCATGCATGTGCACACATGCATGCGTGTGCTGACAAGCGCTTGGTACTTGATACTTTCAAGAGGGACCCCTTGAAAGTCAATATGTCCTTGTTATGGGATAGATAGCAAAGAATATAATCCTGACTTGGACCCAAAAGCAATAAACCTTTCCTCCCTTTTGTTGTCCCTAATAAAAACCTGCAGAAGGTTGATGCCAAATTCATTATGACTGGACTCACCTCTGCAGTTTTTCAGGACCCTCAGATCTCCCCCCTTATAGAAGTTCCGTGAAAACTGGGGTTTCCTCGTGTTCCTGCCCCCAGGCTAAACCCTTCCATTTGCTTGAAGCAAAGGGTGTGTGAGGAATTATGAGCTAACCAATAAAACAACGATAATAACTTATCCTTATAACTGTAGAAGTTATATAGATGTCTGCCTCTCTGGGGTGGGCAGAGGCCTCTTTTAGCTCAGAAACGGCAATGGGATGGGAAAGGGACTGAGAGCAATGCCATGCTGGGAATATAGGAAGGCAGGTGGGGTCCTGCCCTGTCTGAAGCAGGATGGTGGCAGGACAGAGCAGCTGCCTCAGGTCACAGCTGACCGTCATTCTTGGAATCCAGGGCAACAGCAAGCTTCAGAGCCCAGGATGGTGCATGGGCCATCCTGGAATTGGGTCAGGTAAGGACAGAACATTCCAGATAGTTTGGGGGTTAGACCTAAGACCAGTGAGGTCACCCCAGACACGGAGTGGTGTGGCGGCAGCAGCTCTGCTGTACTTTTCTCTGCACACTGATACTGGAAGATGCTATACACAGAGGGCCCAGGACCCCTCACACCAGTTTGCTGCCTGGGAAACATTTATTATAGAGGAGCCCCAATTAATAACCCACCCCCCAGCAGGAGATTTAGGGAGCTGGCTGGCATTCCACATTAACTTGGCTAACAGCATCTATACTCAAAGTTTTTCCCACATGAAATGTTCCTTTAAAATAACCTGAAGCCAAAGCCACATTGTGGACCTGCTGTCATGATTTCCGGGCGGAGCCCGGAGAGCAGTAGGTTCTGGGGCTCCACCAGGCATTGCCATGGGCGGCAGCTGGTGCACTGGGCTACAGCCTTGCTCCTCTAGGTGCGGCCCGTGGAGCAAAGCATTAGCATCTCCGGGAGCCACTGGAAATGCAGGCTCCCAGGCCCGCCAGCCCTGGTGGAGCACAAGGTCCTCAAGTGCTTTGTTTGCACATTAGCGCTGACGAGCACCAGCAGGACGCCCTTTAATGGGCCCTAATGGTCCTGGGATTGACGTGGCTGCCAAATGGAGCAGCAGAGTGCAGGGCAGCGATGACCCAGTGGGGGTTGGGCAGCGGCTGAGAGCAGGCTGGGAGCCACTCAAGAAGCTCGCAGAGCCGGGAAGTGTCTGGCTGCTGCTGCATCTGCACAGGTTCACTCCCCGGCACTGCCCACCTCACAGGACAGCTCCCAGGGCTTCGGCTGGTCACTGACCAGTTAACTGTCGCTGGTCCAAAATGGGCACCATCCCCACACGCCATGATGGTGTGAATTGAATTGAAAAAGCTCCTGTGGACGCTCATGGCAGACAAAGGGTTAATTACTGGCCAGGGCTGGCCAGGAGCAGACATTAACAATCCCCTTTCTCAGCCCAGGGAGGTTAGGGTCCTGCCCTCAGTCACCTAGCTATCCCACCGCCCAGGAAGGAGTTTGCTTTGCTTATCATTGTCTTCCTGCGCCAGCCAGGGGGAAAGAACAAGGGCGGCCAGCAGAGGCGGAGCCCGGAGCGGCCTGGGCTTCTGGGGCCAGCCCAGGGAAGAGTGTGGGCCCGCTGGGAGGCGGGCGCTCCTATTCGGAGCCGGGCTGGAGCGTCCGCCAGCCCAGTGGCAGGGCCGGCGGGCACACGCGGAGCCCTGCGGGGCCGCCCCAGGCTGCGCAGAGCCAGGCAGGCTTCTCTGCGGCCCAGTCACAGAGGAGCGGCCGCGGGAATGAGGTCACGGCCACCGAGGACGGCTGCGCTGAAGAACGAGAAACCACATCTCCGGCAGGGTGTCAGAACCAAAGCTTTATTTACTGGCTCATTGTTTCCAGAACATCGCTGGCAGCTGGAGCCAGAATGCAAGGGTGATTTCTGTAATTGAAGAGTAATTAGAATCTGACAGATAATGGAATTGGGACAGTAAAACACCTTAACTATAAATACACGCACGGACATCCCCCAGGCCTAACAGCCGTCTGCGTGCTCGGCGCCCCGGGCTGCGGGCGCCCCTGGGCGGAGCCGTGAGTCTCCGTGTCCCCGGAGCTGTGGAAGTTTCCGGAGAACTTATGTAAAAGCCACACATTACAAACAGAAAAAAATTATCACAAAGCAACATTTAAAATATTTAACATGTGTTTATTCTACAAAGAATGAGCACTTCTGAAATATTACAAACAGTGAAATAAATATAGTAGATTATGGATATGTACAACGCACTACTTTGTTTCAAAAATGCAGGAAGATAAAGTATGTGTGTTAATATATATGTAATTTAGATCTGATGACAATTCAGTATTGCTCTGGTTGGTCCTGCGGTATTGCATGCATGCCCGGGGCACGCCATGGCTTGTCACTGATGGAGGAGGGCCGGGGCGGGACAGGGAGCAGGAGCCATGCTGTTTCCAGAAGCCGGCCGAGCGCCCCGGGCCTTCGGCTTTCCGTGCATCAAACCCGCCCACACGCACTGAGGCGCATCCTCAGAACCAGCTCCCCGTCCCGCGGCCATCACTGCACCCCTCAGCCTGAGCCTCGGGCCCCGAGACCTCGGCCACAGGGTCCACACTGTCAGTTCCCTGCCCCGAGAGGCACCGCAGGCTGCGTCGGAGCTTCCTAGCTTCCTGTGACCAGTTTCCGCGGAACGGACCCTCACCCCCTGCAGCTCTGAGCACTGAAACCACAGCCTGGCCTGGCGCCAGCAGCACTCTGCCGTCAGGAGGACGCTGGCAGGAGGCTCACCCTGGGCCTGGGCCAGGCCAGCGCGGCGACACCAGCTTCCGCCAGCTCAGACCCACCCGGGCCCTGGCCCTCTGGCCAGGATGTGCTGCTTCTTTCCCACCTGACCCAGAGCCAGATCAAAAACCACATTTCTCTAAGAATAGAAAGAGGAAACAGGTAGACACAAGTTGAAAGACAACTGTCCTAAAAATCCACCCACTGTCTCCCTGACGGCGGTGGACAGTCCGGAGCGGACAGCCCGCAGGGGGCGTCCGTGCGGACACCACGAGGCCTGGCCGCCTCAGCACTGACATCCGGGCCTCCCACCCCCTCCCGGCTCAGGTGGGCGGCCAGCACCTCCCACACACTGACCTTAGGGGGGGCGGGAGGGGAGGGGAGGCATTGGAACAGAGGGGGAGACGTTGGCAGGAAGGTCCCGGAAGGCTGACAGCGTCTGTTGGCATCTGGAGCGGGAGCGCCACTGTGATGGCCTCGGGCCTGCCCCGGAGCAGGTGCCGGGAGAGGGCCGAGGAGGCGCAGCCGCCCCACAGGCGACACCTCGCCGGCCTCTGCCCACGGCAGGTGGCCTGGGCCACGTCGGCTGTCGGGCGGGCTCAGGAGGACCGCCAAGAGGAGACTCCGGAGTCGGGAACGAAAGGGAGAACTTGGGCTCCGTCAGCGGGAATTTTTGGGAAGCAGAGCCAACCCGGACACTGGACGGCAAGAATTAGACCGGCGGCCTCGGCCCCACGGCCCGCCCCCTGCGCCCAGCAGGCAGGGACCAGCATGGCTTCGATCAGGCTGCAGGGCTAGGGTGCGGCAGATCATCAGGAAAAGAGGGCCCGCCCTGCCTGCTCTCAGGCGAGTTTCTGAGGGACCGGAGACCGTGTGCTGCCCGAGGCGTTTCCCGGAGCGCAGTGCCCAAGGGCGGGAGACAGCGACCACTGCCGGTCAGTGCGGGGGGGGGGGGGGGGGGGGGCGGAGGGGGGGAGGGACTCCTGCCGCAGCCCCTGGAGGGCAGGTGCCCCACGGCCTCCCGGCCGCCCGCAGGTCAGGCCCGCTGGGCAGAGGACGGCCATTGTCGCTCGTGTTTACAATCTGAGGCTGCAGCTGGCGCACCTCCCGGGCTAAAGGAGGAAACCTCACAGGGAGACCCTCTGGGTGCCAGTGCAGGGCTCGTAACCGAGGTGCCCGTGCTCATGCCCGCAGCGCTCACAGGCGGGCGTCCGGAGCCTGACCGCTGGGGAACAGAAAGCCTCCGGGAGGCGGCCCAGGGGAGGGCACCCCCGGCTCACAGGCCAGCGGAGTGAGCACCTCTGGGGAGGCTGTGGCTCCAATCCAGCCAAAGAACCAGGAGGAAAGCAGCTCTGGCCTGGCTTCTCCCCGCTTCCCCCGCCCCGCCCCCCCAGGATGGCACTGGCTGCTGAGCGGAGGACAGGCTGGTCTGTGGTGGACCTGCAGCCCGGGTGAACATGCTTAGACACACATGCAGGGGCACTCCCTCCCTCGCTCCACTCCTGGTGGCACACACACACACACACACACACACACAGGCCACAGGGGCTGCGGGCACTCGGCCCCCTGCCACGCCAGCACGTGGGTTTTCGCTGGACCGTCTGGAGGCTCCTGGTTCGGAGAGGGGCTCATTGTTGGGGGTGTGGAACGCCCTCTTGAGGACGACAGGGCAAGTCTCGGTCCAAATGAGAGTTCACGTGTGGGCATCTTACATGCGGCCTGGCAGCGGGCTTCACGGGGGAGAGGGGCGGGGAGGGGCAGGGGCGCGGGAAGGCCTCACATGACCACGCACTTGCCCTTGAGCTTCTCTTTCCTCTTCTGCTGCTTGCTCTTCTTGCCGTCGATCTGGAGGCTCACGGTCCTGCGCTTCTCCAGGGTGAGCAGCTCCTGGAAGAGCTCCTTGACGTTGTGGTTGAGCTTGGCCGAGGTCTCCATGAAGGCGCACTTCCAGCGGCGCGCCAGCGCCTCCGCCTCGCCGCTCTCCACCTCGCGGCCCGCGCTCTCGTCGCACTTGTTGCCCACCAGCATGATGGGGATGCTCTCCACGTCGCCCTTGATCTCGCAGATCTGCTCGTAGATGGGCTTGAGCTCCTCCAGGGACTGGCGGCTGGTGATGGAGTACACGAGGATGAAGGCGTGGCCCTTGGAGATGGACAGGCGCTGCATGGCGGGGAACTGGTGGCTGCCCGTGGTGTCCGTGATCTGCAGCGTGCAGATGCTCTTGTCGCAGCTGATGACCTGCCGGTAGGTGTCCTCCACGGTGGGGATGTAGCTCTCTCGGAAGGTGCCCTTCACGAACCTCAGCACCAGCGAGCTCTTGCCCACGCCGCCCGCCCCGAACACAGCCACGCGGTAGTCGTTGCTCTGCTCCGGCATGTTGCCTGAGGCTCCCTCTCAGCCACAGCGCCTGGCGGGGACAGAGGGAGAGTCAGTGAGAGTTAGCGGGAGGCCACTGGGGTGCCTGACCCTCTCTGATGGCTTAAAGAGACGGGGGAGATACAGTTTGCCTTCGCTCTCTCAACATTCAAATTCCATTTCAAAAATCCTGCAGTTCTGAATCCAATAAGTATGGTCAGTCCTCAGCTTCTAAAGAGGCAGACAGTCTGCCGGGCGGCCAGCTGGGCAGCTGCTTCTGACGGGACGGTGCCCCGAGCATCCTGCCACAGACACTCCGTCCACCAGAGGAAGGTGCCATCTGCCCAGGAGAGCTCACAGAGATGGCATTTCACCCCAACACACACATGTTTTACCTCAAGTTCTGAAAACGAACACCCAATCCTCTACTCATAACATGGGACTGTTTTCCCAAGCAGGGGAGGGGGCAGTAAGGAGGAAAGGCTATTATCTTCATTCTCCGTCCAGTTAACTCAGGAAATCCCACCGCCTTCCAGAGCTGGTGTGGCAGTGAGACACAGGGAACACAGAGGGGCCTGGGAGTGCCGGTCCCGGCGGGCAGCGCTAGTGGGAGGCGAGGCTGGAATGCCAGCCAGAGCACCGGCCTGGCCTCCGCAGACTGCAGGGGGCAGCGGGGCACAGACGGAGCAGTGCAGGCGCAGTGCGGGGCCACGACTCAGCTGGCAGCCGTCCGTCGGCAGAAGAGGGGACAGTTAACGAAGCTGGGAGAGCGCTTTCTCTCATCAGCATTCCGACAGCACAGGTGCCTCACGTTTGTGAGTCAGAGGCGCTGAGCATCACCAAGAGAGGGTATAAACCGCTATAACAGCCGCTAACATGGAGCAGAATGGGGACTTGTCTTCATTGCAAACTCCATGCCGATACCTGCTACCTGTCACCCCGCCCTTCCCGGTGAGAAAGGTCAGCAAACACACACCAAGCGGAAAAGGAGGCAGCCCCACTGCTTCAGCTGCAGTCTACAATCACAGAATAACGTGAAACACGAAGCCATTCCCCAGACACCGCTGTGCTCCCACCTCTCAAACCTTAGAGGAACGGAGGACAACAGTGACAGCCATTTCAGAGGCAGAGCAGCTACTGAGCGTGGTTCCCACGGAGGGCGTGGCTGCGGCCGGCAGAGGGAGGACATCACAGATGAGGACCGTGCATCCCGCACGCGGGCCTCCACGCGGCTCAGACCCCTGGCGTGCTCCCCGCACTTTGGAATCCCCCCCCCCCCCCCGAGGAGCTAAGAAGCATCAGTGCTGAGAGGACGCGGGAAGATGCCAGGAAGTTCACAGGCAGAGAAGCCTGTGAAAGCCTGCCCAGGAGCGTGACTGCTCCATGAAATGTCCATAAGGTCCCTGCGGTCACTGCACAAGCACAGCACTGCGGGAGCTGCTCTGCTGGTGACAGCGCGGCGGCCTGTGGCTCCGGTGCCCACCCTCTCCGCACCGCCGGGCCTGCGCAGGTGGGCAGCCTGTCCTCCCGGCTGCTCTCCACCAGGGCGGGCCGCAGTCAGTGGGAGGGCGCGGGCTCAGCAAGCTCTGTGCCCCGAACCTCTCGGTCTGCAGCTCACAGCCAGTGTGTGATGACTATTCCCGGCCAGCCTAACATGTCTCCATTATTAACTGGCACCCAAGACAAGAAAACAAAGATAGAGCATAAGACAAGAAGCCTTTGTAGCTACTGTCATTCATGGATCCAAGAAATATCTATTGAACTTCCTCTAAAGGCCGGGCTCTGGGCCAGCAAACAGCTGTCAGAGCACAGACCTCAGCCAGGGGCTCTGACCTTGAAGAACTTGGGATCAAGTGAAGCAGAAATTCCATGTCACTAAGATTTAATAAATCACATCACGGTGGGGCTGCACAGGAGAGGTTTAGAGGGGCCTACCCAGCCGGGGTAGGGGACCAACTCCCCTAAGCAGTTGGCATGGCAGCAGGAAGAGGCAGGTGAAAGGTGAAAGGTGAAAGGTCACTGGGTTTGTGAGAGGTCTGGGGCAATAGAGCCATCCTCATCTCCAACTCTCTAACAGTTTCCCCCAAACCACATTCTCCCACCTCAGAGTCATCATTCTACAAGCGTTTATTAAAGAAGAAAAACCCTCCGCATAATATGCAAACATGCTGCTTACCCGACAGAAACGCACGGCATAGAAAACAAGCATGGGGGGTGCGTGATACCCACCGAACAGGTGCGGGTAGAGGCATAAACAAAGGCAGGCGGGGAACCGGGCAGCATCTGTCCTGTCGCGCCCTCAGGGAAGGTTTCGCAGAGGGCTGGGGGGAGGGGGAGTGGGCAATGAGAGCACATGTGCCACCAGAGGAAAGACCCCGGAGTGGAGCGAGAGCAGGATCAGGGCCAGCACTCCGGAGAACCACGAGGAAGCAAACAGCACTGCAAGGGATTAGAACCAGGGAGAAGGCACGCAGCATGAGGGGAGAGGATCGAATGCCACGCCCACCCAGACTAACAAGACAACTTGGCATGCCCTTTACTTGAACTTGCTGCACTTGAGTTGCCTGAGTTGTAAGATGATGGAGTAACATCTCATCATATATATAATTTCAGAGAAGAAGGGAGAACTACCCCAATTTAATAATATAAAAAATTAATCTTTTCTAAAAAAGAAACATCAATGATGATAGAGAATCATGATTGACTGCTTCCGGCACACCCCCCACTCCCTGCCCCACCGGGGATTGAGCCCACAACCATTGACATGTGCCTTGACCAGGAGTCGAACCACAACCTCCTTGTTCATAGGTCGATGCTCAATCACTGAGCCACACAGTCAGACGGTAACACCTCACCTTCGCAGAGCTGTGGCATTCAGTGAGACAACACAAGGTCAAACATCCAACACAGTTGCCAGGGAAAGGCTCTGGTTATTTTCAGCAAGGACCAGCCAGTAAAGGGTCACAGGAGCAGTGAGGGGCGTGGGGAAAACTGGAGAGACGATGACAGAATATGAAGGGGCAGATTCTGTCAAGAAACGTGGAGGGTGTGCGGCTAAAGCAGTGCACAGAGGGACCTTCATAGCTACAAACACTGGCATTAAATGAAAATAAAGGTCTCACATCAGTAATGCAATCTTCTACCTTATTAGAGAAAAGCAGCAAACTAAACTCAAAGAAAGAAAAAAAATACATTATAGTATAATAAAAATTAGCAAAACAATAAATATAAACACAGGAAGGATGAACTAATAAAACCAGAGAGGTTTTTTAAAAATATCTACAAAATTATCAAACATTTTGTTAAACTGACCAAGAAAAAAAAAAAAAAGGTGAAAAGACTCAAATTACTAAAATCAGGAATGAAAGAGGAGACATTACTACTGACTTTACAGAAATAATAGATTATAAGAGACTCCTATGATTAACTGTATGCCAACAAGTAATATAACTTAGATGAAACAAACTACCAAAGCTGACTCTGGAAGAAATAAAAATATAAACAGACCTGTAACAGGTAAAGATATTAAATTAGTAATCAAAAATTATCCACAAAGAAAAGCCAAGGTCTACAGGGCTGCATGGGGCATACATTTAAAGAAGAATTGATAGCAGCTCCTCACAAATGCTCTCAGAAAAATGACTAGAAGAAATACTTCTCACTGTTTCTGAATCTAGCATTACCTGACACCAACACCAGACAAAGATATCACAAGAAAACTACAGACCAGTATGTCTTCTACTAGTAAAAAAATTTTAAAAATCTTATAGATACAAAAATTCTCAGAAAAATACCAGCAAATTAAATTCATCAATGTATAAAAGGATTATACAGCATAAACAAGTAGGATATATACTAGTATGCAAAGTTGGTTTAACATCCAAAAATTAATACAGCACACCTTATCAATAAACTAAAAGACAGAAGCTATGATAGTTTTAGTAGATACAAAAAACTGACAAAATTCAGCACTCAATAGTGAGAAAAAAAAAATGAATAAACCTTAAACCATTTTGAGCAAACCAATATGAAAACACAACTGAAGCAACTTGTTGTGAGTAATAAGGGAATAAAAGGTAATTTCCTTAATCAAATAAAGGGCTTATAATTTAAACCCCAGAGCTCAAATAATATGTAACAATATTCTCTCCCTATGATTAGGAAAGATTAGTGTTCACTCTTACAGTTCCCCCTTTTTTTAATTGTAATTACAATTTAATACTTGTGTAGACA
Source organism: Pipistrellus nathusii (assembly GCA_963693515.1). Taxonomy (NCBI): domain Eukaryota; kingdom Metazoa; phylum Chordata; class Mammalia; order Chiroptera; family Vespertilionidae; genus Pipistrellus; species Pipistrellus nathusii. Next base: position 70,630,813 of record OY882867.1, on the reverse strand, counting down.
TAAATGGTCATTCTCCCAGAACCAAATAAAGCACCAATCAGAATTATATAAAAGTAATTACAATCAAGAATTTGTTTTTATCTTTTTTGGATATGAAAAGTTTTAAGAAACAAAAGGTTGTAAAGGTAATAAAATTTAATTTTGTTGTATCCTAATAAAATTGCTTAGTATGTTCTATCAATTTCAAATAAGTAAAATAATATAAGAACATATTTTCAATCTTTATAGAATGAAGAGAAAAACACATTAATGATTAAATAGTCTTGGATTTTCTTTACTTCTGAAACATAGTAACCTCCATTTTGGGTAAAAACTACTGTTTAAAATTTTAGCCCTGCTATTCTGGCTTTTATAAACATTTGCTTGCTTAAATAATAGGGGAAATAAGACTACTCCCATTCTAGAGAGGCCATAAGCTATGGCTCAGACAGAGTTGTCAGTGCTGGCGCCAGGCCAGGCCTTGAGATACGGTCTCACGGACCTGTCCCAGCACACAGGACCTCTTTCTCAGAAGGTCTGGAAGTCTCATTCCAAATTTGGAAAACAAAGAACTGAAAAAGATATAAATAGGAAAGACTTCCTTTATTTGGGGCCCAGAATTCCTCTGGGCCCGCTAGCCCTAGCGAAATGAAAAAGACTCCAAATAAATTTGGCTTATCAATTAAGGCGTCTTCTGATGTACAGTATAACACTTCTCCTACAGATGAATTCACAAATATAAAAATCAATGTACATTTATATTATAAAGTACAAATCCCCACCACCACAGTCATACGTTTATGTGCAAAGTCGCTGTTGCATGTCTTTGCTATGGAAAGCAGAGCACAGGCTCAATGGACAAAGCTGTCTTTGAGGAGCTGTGAGCGACTTATTTCAAATCTGAAGAACAATATTTTGTTGGTAACCTTCCCCAAAACCAAGCCAGGAGAGGATTTCCTTTCTTTTGTTCTCCAGGTGGTCTGCGTCATGCTTAGGGGCCTGAGGAGGCAAGAAGACACACTTCACAAAACAACACAAGTTTGCCGGCTGTCCAAGGAGACCCCTCCTCTGAGAGGGGTGGCTTCCTTCCACCATGTTCTACCCACTTTGTATCTTCTAAGTCATCTTTACGACGCTAACCACTGGCTAACGCCTTCCTGTTGTTTCAGATGCTGCTTGGTTTCCTGTGACGGTTCTGCATCTATGTGATGTCTTTCTTCAGATTTGATGCTCAGAATGACTCTGCGTCCTGATTTGGACATGGCTTCACTCAGCCAACCCTTAACCTGAGTAGGTCATCTAGTTCACACTGAATTGTAACTAGCTGAACACGCAGCTGCTCTTCATCAGCTCGGACGGCACACCCACTCCTGCGCTGAACCTCCTGTTTGATTAGGGCCTGTAGGTTCTGTGGCCCATGAGTTTCCTCGTGTATTGTGCAATGTTGGCCACAGCTGTAGTTTGATCTTCGGTAATTCACCAATATCTTCAGCCATAATATCGAATTCAGTCTGATGCTGCCTGGTCTTGACGCTTCAGTCTTCGACGCAGCTCTTTGAGACCCACCCTTGGTTCAGGACCTAACTTTTCAGAATCGGGGTTATCCACCGTGGCCTGTTCCCAGAGAATAGGGTCATGGCAACAGGAGGATTCTGTAAAAGCTGTTGGATCTGGGACAGGATTCCAGGGCAGGAGGACTAGGGAAACTGAGGCAGGAAAGTTAAGACAAGGCCACACAGGGTGGGCCATTTGCAGCCAGCTTGTAACTAAAAGCCATTTTCTTCCCCAGCTCAGGACACAGCAAATGGTTATGAAAATTAGAGAATGCAAGAAAGAAGGTGGCCAGGGGAGGGCGGGAAAAGGGCAGCTTTCCTCCCTAAGCAGAAAAGCCCGCAGGGTTGACAAGATAGCGTTGCCAGGTGCCTCTCGTGTGTTCTGGGAACGCCCCAACAAAGTTAAAAATAAAGGACCTTGACAATGTATTTGTCCCAAAATAGTCGGCAGAGGGGTTTTGAAGCCTGTAGTCCGGAGGGTATACAATGCCTAGACCCCCACCCATCCTGCCCTTCAGGTTAGCTGAGAGAGTCCACTCATAAGCCAGATGCATAGGTTTGCTTGCTTTGCTTTTTTCAATAAAAATGCATGCTTTAATTGTTTAATAAATTGGCTTTTCACACTGCTGTCAAGGCCTCTTGTGTAAATTCATTTACATGAGAGACAAGGATCCTGGCTGGGGACAGGCTCTGGGGCTGCCCGGCCCAGAGCGCCCTCTGGGGTGGGTGAGAGGTGCCGGAACAGGCCGGTGCGGAGGCGGGAAAAAGTGGATCTGCGGGAGGAAGTTCTCCAGCCAGAGGGAGGGCCACACAACCTGCTGCAGTTGTGTCTCTATATCGGGTTGTTCGACGTGGGCCTCTAGCCCTGTAGCTGGATCTCCTCTTGGAGCGCCATTCAGAGAGCGCTCAATAGCATAGATGTCAGCGTCTGCCTGCTCAGCTGGCAATGTGTTAATGCCCTCTGCCTTACTGTAAGGGCCTGAATTGTATATTTTAACCGGGTGACTTTATTTAAAAAAAGTTGTTATACAATTAAACAGTGGGGTGCCTCCTTAGTGTACATTCCCTCCACTGCTTACAAAAGTGCACGTGTTTCCTGTATTTTGGCAATTTGTCTGGATGCAACTAAAAGCCCAACTTTAATCATTTCTAAGAGCAAGAAGGAAAAGATTGAACGTGTTTTGGGCATTTTTATTCTTGAAACTGAAAAAGCCTGGGCCACACAAGCAGTTATAAGGAAGTGGGTCGATTTAATGCTGCTGCTTGTTATGCGAGGGAGCCAAAGAGGTCTGCTAGTCTGGGATGCAGCCAGCACTCACCGCACTAAAGACATGAAAACATTTCTTTACGAACGAAAAATAGATCAGATAATGATTCCTGCAGGAATGACGGCCTGTCTGCACACTCTTGATATTGCAATAAACAAGCCATTCAAAGACAATTTGAGCATGGAAATTAATGACTACATTGAAAATAGAATGGAGAGAAATCAGCGTGGGAATTTGTGAAACCTAAACTGCAAGAAGTTGTGACTTGGGTGAAGAATTCATAGGAGAAAATCACTGACAGTTGCATTGCAAATGCACTGCGAGCAGGCTACCTTGACAAGAAGTACTCATTTAAAGACAGTGCTATGCTAAACATGAGAGATTTGGCTCACTGATTCTGAAAGAAATGGAGTCACAAGAAATTCACCAGGAAATTCAGGAATTGGATTGTTATGATGATGTTCCAGAAGATGATGACATGATTGTCATTGAATAAATGAGTAAATTCTTGATACTGTAGGATTCACAGTTTGTCTGGTTTGTGTTGACAACTACCGTACTACCGTACCGTACCATATACAGGTAATAAATTTCCTTTATTTTCATTAAAAAAAAAAAAAAGTTATTTAAAAAAAAGCACACACACACAAAATAAAATAAAAATACCCAGAAGACATTGGGAGGGCAGGAATCCACTGTGTGTGCTGCCATTATCTGCTTCTTCTACAACTGAGTCACCGCCTGGAGGAGAGGTCCCGGGCCCCGGTGGAGAAGGTGTTACAGTGACAGCGGCAATGCTCCTCACAGCCAGGCACCGAGAGAGTCCACGTGTCACAACAGAGATGACAAGCAAACAATGGATACTCATACCATGGAACCAGCATATTGCCACAGGAAGAGGATGCGGTGCAGAGACGAAGCCGATGGACACCTGGTGAAGCTGACAGTGCAGACGCCGGAGGCACGAGAAACGCTGTCTCTCTCCTCCATGTGGGTGGTGGCTACAGAGCTGTTCGTGCGGTTGTACAGCTTGCTCTGAATAATTTCATTCTTTTTCAATTATGGAAATGAAATACCAAACCTTAAAGTCATCAGAAACTGGGTCCTCCCGTAGGAATCCCTCTCAGGTCCCAGTAAAAACCCTCTTGTCAGGAGCCGGCACAGCAGGAACGGGAAGGCAGGCTTTGCCTTCGGAGGTCGGACAGGCTGCCACGAGCAGGGAAGTGGTACGTGGGCTGTGGGAGAGCGGACGGCATTTCGCACCAGGCTGGAGAGTGATGGGACTGACCGGATGACTAGAAGGACGAGTGTAGATTTCTCCGTAGAGATATTTGGGGGCGAAGGGAGGGGAGGGGCAATCGGAGTCGGGTGACGTAGGTTAGAGGAGTGGAGGAGGTTACCCGCAGAGGCCCGGAGATGCCTGCCCAGCGGAGCGAATCAGGAGGAATCAGGGCCACCGGGAGCCAGGCTGTGTGAGCAGGATGGTTTTCAGGGAGTGAAGGATGGAGTGGAGACACGGGACACCTGCTGGGATGGGCACAATCCAGCCCAGCCGCTGTCCGGACTAAACACTGCGAACAGCCAGTGGGAGTGGTGTCAGGCATGTCTATAAGAAATAAGATTGTAGCTGAAACCGGTTTGGCTCAGTGGTAGAGCGTCGGTCTGCAGACCGAAAGGTCCCAGGTTCAGTTCCGGTCAGGGGCATGTATGTTGGTTGCGGGCACATTCCCGGTAGGCAGCTGGTCAATGTTTCTCTCTCATCAACATTTCTGGCTCTCTATCTCTCTCCCTTCCTCTCTGTAAAAAATCAATAAAATATATTAAAAATAATAATAATAATAAGATTGTAGAATCCTCTTCGATTCGCACGCACTTTCGTCAGCCATTACGGTAAATTCCTCCATACGGCATGAACATTTCCGAGGCCATGCTCTCACTTGGTGCTTCGGCTTTAAGGATGATGTAAGCTTAACTTTACGATCCAGCGTTGGTGATGGGAAAGCTGCAGTCACTGCGCCCCGTCTTTGTAGGAAGCTGCGTTTCCCCCTCTCTTTGGGGGAGTCAGGGCACTGTCTCCATTCTGGGACGTTTTGACAGGAAATGTCCAGAGCTGCTTTTCAAGTGCGGGGTCTTTGGGGGTGAGAAAGGGTTAAAACCTTATCCTTTCTGCAGCTTAGAGACATTTTCTTCTATTTCTGAAAAGTACATCATCCCAATCCCTGTATCTTCCTGGAATTTGTGTCGTATGAGGGGCCCTCTCCCCGGCTGTGCCTTCTGTGGACTCTCCCTGTGCTTCCACAGCCTTTCTGTGGTCTGACTCTTCTGTTTCCCAGAAGCACCTCCTTGTTTTAGGAAAGGCGATACAGCACTGGATTTCAACAAGACTGCTACCGAGGCTTGTGGCTGCTGGCCCTGTGTTCTTATTTATCTGAAGATCTCCGTTCCGTTTGTTTATTGTTCTCTCCGCATTGTGGGTCTCACCCAAGGCCGCGGGTCTCGGCGGCCTCCTGGCTTATGGAGGAGTCAGTCCTCTGGGGAGGCGACGGCTGGCCTCTCTGGTAACGCGCAGCTTGTTCCTCACCGGCAGACCCTGCGGACTGTCCCTCCACCCTCTGCTTCCCTTTTCTTGAACTTGTTTGGACTGAACTGTCCCTACAGTCACTTGTACGTGAAGCTTTGGCTACACAGACAGATGAACGGGGAAGGAGCAAGGAAAAGGTGTGGCCCGCGCATCTCAGCAAAGAGGCACAAAACCTAACAATGTATGTCCTGGAATGCAGCATTCAAATGAGCCTCAGCCCGGGCTCTCCTCCTCATTAAGGCCTGAGTGCCAGGAAAAGCAATTTGACTTCCTGAGTCACAGAAGTCTCTACCCCAGAGCAATTAGATTCTGGCGAATGACATGAAAGAAGCATCTTAGCTAAACCAAGCTTTGCATGTATTAGATCTGGATTGAGCCCGTTTCCAAAAACAAATAAATAAAATGGAGAACCATGACTGAAAAGGTTCCACTCCTTCAAAGTAAAGCTTGGCAGTCCCACAGTGGCTGTCCTCGCTGCCCATCCCCACAGCCCGAGGCAAGGGCAACCCTCAGGGCACACGCTCCTCCCTCGGCGTTTGCATGCTTCTCTGCAAGACCCTCTTCTGAAATGCTTTTGTCTTTATTATAACATTTAAACTTTATTAACTTTAGGCAAACTCCACCCTTACGGCTGGAACTATGAGAGTCCGACTACGGACTACGAGAAGGTAAGTGGGCCCCGCAGGTAGAAATAAGGATATTACTAAGCACATCCGTCAGGTGCCCTGAAGGAAACGGAGAAACCGTGCCAGCAGCGCATACTTCTCTAGGCAGGAAAGGCTACTTTTACATAACGTTAGAATCTCAATTTAACAAAATTCATTCCAGGTGCCTTCATTGCTGAACCTAAAAAACGAGATGTGTTTCTCAGAGGCATACACATGCCCGATTGTAAGGAAGTTAGACCCTCACAGCTCGTCTTTCTCCAGAAGCAGAGAGCCCGGCCGGCCTGGCCCAGCAGTTTAGTCAGCCCACGGGTTGCCGGTCAGGGCACAGGCCCGGGCTGTGGCCCAATCCTCAGTGGGGGGCCTGCGAGAGGCAGCCGATCTGTGATTCCCTCCCTTTATTGATGTTTCTATCTCTCCCTCTCCTTTCCTCTCTCTGAAATTAATAAAAATCCTTTTCACATTTAAAAATGAAAGCAGCAGCATCCTCTTTTCAGGAACCTGGTCTCCCCGTGCGAGGGAGAAACCCAACGAGGCCACGTGAGAGCAGGTGCTGAGGAAGGTGCCACCGCACCGGGCAGGCAGCCCCCGCGTCAGGCTGCAAGAAAGGGCCTCAGGAGCCGAGTGCCAGACTCAAATGTCTGCACAAATGCAATTCATGGAGAGAAATCGAGCATTTCTTGGGATGCAAGGGGCAGAATAAACGATTCTCTCAGAGTTTCATTAGCAAAAGGCAAATAAGCCCACAGCTTATGCATAGCAATAAGGTTCCCTGATGCTTGTCTGAAGCGACTCCATTTGGAGAACCATGGTGGGCAGAAACCCCAAAGAGCCAGAAAAAAATGCGCTGGGAAACACGTTCAGACTGCCCGGTGCCTGACCGCACGGGGCCCTCTCTGCTTCTGCCCGTTGCCTGCACGAGGGTGAAGAAAATTAAAGGGAAATCATTGCAATGATAAGCAAGGCTACCAGCTAGGCCACAGCACATGTCACCCAGTTTGACCCACGTGTCCAGTGCAGCACAGAGCCCTGCAGGGAAGTAAACACGGGAGGAGGAGGGCGACTGTCAGGCAGAAGCTGTGCCCAGGAGAACGTGTGAGGTGCCAGGCACCACGGCTTCATGCTGCCGCGGACCGCACATCCGACCACGCACTGTGCACCTGCGCCTGCTGAGTGGACGGCTTCTAGTTTTAGCCAAATGAAAGGTGGCCACTTGGCTAAGGAATACAGGCTGGCAAGTGGTGAGAAAGATTCCTTCCAACAATCACCAACTATTTTGTCACTCAACTCTTGGAATCCAAGAACCCATTGCCCAAGCCAAGGTGGTGAAGAGTTATCCTCAGTTTTCTTCTCTGAGTGAGAAGAAAGCACGCTGTCTCCATGTTTGCATATGGCCTAGCAAGGGCCCAGCTTGATCCCTTGACGTGGAAATCCAGTTGCCCTGCTTGTTCCCTGAATAGTCCTGACTCTTGTCTGGATCAATTAAGTATAAACGTTGGCTTCTGTGCTCAGTTCCACTCCATTGGTCCCTGTGTCCATCCTGGGCCGTACCTCACCGTGTACTTTCTCCCTCCGTAAATCACACAGTAAATCTGTGTGACTGTAACTAACAATAAACGTGAGCACAGTTAGCATCACACTATACAGAACAAGCAACAAGCTGTAATCTGATCTGACAAACTAAATAACTAAACTAGACTTAATCAAAATGAAACACTTTATGCAACAAAGGACATTATCAAGAATGCTAATTGAGAACCTACACAGTGGGAGAAAATAGATATATCGATACATGATAAGGATCTAGTATCTAAGATATATAGAAAACTCTCACAACTGAATAACAAAAAGAAAAACAAATAAAAAATGAACAAAGAGCTTGAATAGACATTTCTTCAAAAAAGATACACACATGGCTGACACGCCCATTATTAGTCATCAGGAAACGCTGGTCAAAGCCACAGCTCTGCCACCTCACACCCAGTAGGACGGCCATTTAAAAACATAAAAACAAACGCGATGGGAAGAACAACGGCATGGAAGAGGTGGAGAAATGCTGGTGAAATCTGAAACGGTGCAGCCTCTCTGAAAACCGTGAAACAGAATTACCACGTGATCCAGCACCTACTTCCAGGTGTACGTCCAAAGTGACTTAGACAGTGTGTAAGTGACATGCTCCTCTATGATAAAAGGCTGCTGTGCAAACTGTCCCATCAACCAGGAGTTTGACCAGGAGTTTGACCAGGGGGCAGGGTCAGCCCACCAACTGCCCTCGACCCCTCTCCCTGCCAGCCCAGCCTGCACCAATCTGTGTGTTGGGCCTCTCGTACTGGCATAACAGAAGGGATATTTGCACATCCATGTTCAGAACAGCACTGCTCACAATAATTAATAGGTGGGAGCAAGCCAAGTGCCCACCAATTTGGATAAACAAAATGCGCTTACAGAACGGAACACTGATCAGCCTTCAAAGGGAAGACAGCTCTGACCAACGCTACAATGCAGACAGCACGTGCACTGAAGTGCACCAGTCACCAAGGACAGATAAGCTCTGGGCCACTGCGGTGCGGTCCCGAGAGCAGTTAAAAAATAGAGACGGAGCACAGAGTGCTGGGTGACAGGGTTGGGAGGGCGCTGGTACTTCCCTGGGATAGCAGTTCGGTTTTGCCTGGTGAAGGTTCTGGAGGTGGAGGGCGGTGACAGCTGCACAAGGTGCTTAAAGCCCGGCACCTGTACACTTCGCAATGAATAAGACGTAAATGCTAAGTTCTGTATATTTTGTAAAAATATGTGATTGTAACTAACAATAAATGTGAGCATAGTTAGCATCACATTATACAGAACAAGCAATGAAATGTAATCTGATCTGACAAAACCAAAACTATCTAATTTCCTGAAAAGACTAATTGAAATTTGCACCTACATTCACAGTGATGTGAAGCTTAGATTAGCCAGAGCATGTACACTCCCCGCAGCCCGCGCTGCGCCTGCAGCCGCCGCACCTGGCGAAGCAGAGGCAGGGGCCTGCGCTGGGCTCAGGCACCGCGTCCGGAGAGGAATGTCCCCGATGCGCCCGCCGGGTGAGGGTGAGAGAGCCGCGGTGCATCTACACAGCCTTCAAAGGAGGAAAATGAAAAGGAAGGAAATTTTGCTCCGTGCAACAGCATGGAGGGACCTGGAGAACAAACATATGCTAAGCAAAATTAGCAGCCAGAGAAAGATAAAGGAACGTCACATTACTTCACTTTTATGTGGAATTTGATGAATTGAACTACTAAGCGAATCAGAGGCAGACTCATAGACAGAGACCATGCAGACAGCATGGTGGGTTAGGGGGTGTTGTGGGGGGGAGATAGCATGGTGGGTGAGGGGGTGTTGGGGGGGGAGATAGCATGGTGGGTGAGGGGGTGTTGGGGGGGGGGAGATTGAGCACAGAAGAAAGGAGAGAACTCACTGCATGGACAACAGGAGGCAGAGGGGGCACAGAGGGGTAAAAGGTGATGGAAAATAAAAAGTAAAAGGAATGTTAAATATCTCTCTCACAATTTTGATATTGATTACAAGGAGAAATAATAATATGCATATACATTGGGTAATGTCAAACATTTAAATTAATTTTGAGGGTGCCTTTTCACTTTTAAATGCTATTACTAAAAAATGAAAATGACATGTGACTAAAATTGTGTATTTATTGGTCTGCACTGATCTACAACATAAAAACAAACCTCCAGCTGATACCGGTTTGGTTCAATGGATAGAGCGTCAGCCTGTGGTCTGAAGGGTCCTGGGTTCGATTTTGGTCAAGGGCATGTACCTTGGTTGTGGGCACATCCCCAGTAGGAGGTGTGCAAAAGACAGCTGATCAATGATTCTCTCTCATCAATGTTTCTGGCTCTCTATCCCTCACCCTTCCTCTCTTTAAAAAATCAATTAAATTTTTATATTTTTTAAAAATGAAAAACAAACCTCCAGGCTTTTTGAGCAAAATTTAACAACATATCATATTTAATCTAATATATTACAAAACTTAATTAAACTTGATTTTTTTAAATGCTTAAATCCTCTTCTTATTGACAATGCAAGGCAAGAAGCCACAAACCACCGAAAAAGACTTATTTTCCTGCTGTGGTATGGTAAAATATAGAAAATAATACAGCGAATGGCAGGGTGATGACTGAAATGCATACCTTCCTCTGAATTCCATACGGAAATCAATAGAAAACAGTGCTGAGGTTTTGAGCAAAGCAATATGACAGGTCTCACGGGGCAGAGATCGGCTAACAATTGAGCAAAAGTGCGAGTGAGTCAAACCCACTGTCATTTGCTGGCATGACTCCCTCCGTAATAACAGGCTCTGGCACCCGGCTGGCCGTGGGTACGTGGGCGCTGGCACTTTCTCCCTCCGCCTCCAGAGATCCGTGCCCGAGGGAAGGACTCATCCGCCCGCCCGCCAGGGCATTGAACCCACCCAGATCAGCACGGCGAGCTCGCTGACCCGCTTCCTCTGCTGCCCAGCGCGCCGCTGTGAGACAGGAAGACTGCAGCAGGGAAGACACATGTGCTCTAGAAAGGCCCAGAGTACAGTTCTGAAAAATCTGCGTATGAAAACCACTCACAGCAGGGCAGGCCAAGGGAAACAGAAATGAAGAAGGACGCGGGGCACACGCCAGGCCAGAGGAGGAGCTGAGCATCACTGACTGCCTTGCTGCAGCCACACCAGGCAGCAGAGTGCGGGCCGCTGGGCACCGGCCTGGGCGGCCCATCTGCTTCTATTCGGAGGAAAGCCCAGGACAGACAGGCTCGTTACCGCCTGGATAAGGAGCAACACAAACAATTCTACCCCGTGCTGCTCACTCGTTACCTGTGACAAAGAAAGTATGTGCTGCAGAACTAAAGGGCACGAGGGGGTGTGTGGTTGTTTTTTTATAAAAAAGCAACTGTTCTGAATGCATTTCCGGTGTCTGTGTGGCAGGCGGCTTTAGTAGTTTGCCATCCAGCAGGGATTTTTCAAAAACAAGCGCCTTTCCTCCGGCCCTGAATGTAAAGGCGGCATTTAAATGTGAGTGGGGACATGGTCTGCTTTGGAAAGACAGCTGCTTACGGAGAAAGCATTTTGGAAAAAATATGCATAAAAATTCTTCCACCATGACTTTTCCAGAAGCAAAGCAAAGGCTTTCCTATCTGATCTGCACAACTAAGCTTGAGAGTCGATTCTTTTTCATTTTAAAGGTCTCCCACTAAAGGGTCTCCCGGGATGGGTACGTTGGCAAACACATCTATGCCATTTCCTTCAGTTCCCTTCCCAGTGACCGGGCCTCAGGCGGCAGGAGGCCAGGGCCTGGCCGGAGAGCAGCCATTCCGGCAGAGCTGGCGGACTTGTGAAAGCTGGTGCGGGTTACGGGGGGGCGAGGGGAGGGGAGGAGGGGGAAGAAGACCCAGGGGCAGGCGCTCCTGTGGTTGCTCTAGGAACACGGAGGCTCCGAGTGCAGCAGGAAGAGGATGAGGCGCAGGTGCCATGGCAGGGCAGCAGGGGCGTGGGGAGGCGCTCTCACTGAGGAGGAGGAGGGCCACGGTTCTGAGGGGAGGAGGGTGGGCTGACACCTGCTGCGCTGGCACCGCACCCTTGCGTCCTGTTTCCCCTCCTCGTCTCGGTGCCGCTTGGACACACCTGCCTGCGCTCCTGCCTCGGAGCCTTTGCACCCGCTGTTCCCGGCACCCGTCCGCCCTTCCCCGCCTCACCGACGAGGTTCACATGTCCCACTCGGCAGGCACTTCCCTGAATGTACACTCCCGCCCCGCCCGCCGCTGTAACCTCCTCTACAGCATAAAAAATATGCATAAAATTCTCCCACCATGACTTTCCGACACACCATCCATCTTCCAGTTTAAAGCCTGTGCTCAATTCCACTGCATCACAAGCTTGGTGATGTGGGGGAGCGGCCGAGAGGACAGGAGCCGAGGCTCACGCAGGCCGGGGTGCGGGCGGTCCGAGCGGCAGTGAGCCTGCGGGTTAAAGGCCCGGCCTGAGGAAGAAGCAGCTGCACAGAAGGGCCCTGTGATGGAGGCGGAGGAGTGAGGGCTCCCAAACAGGAGGGCTCCCCGCGGAGGAGGGAGCTGCGGGAGCCCCTGGGCGGGAGGCTGGGCGCCCCCGCAGAGAGCCACCGGAGGAGCTCCCAGAGGCCCAGGAGCCAGGAGGGGCCTGAGGCGCAGACGTGGGCCCGGCCACGCACACAGCTCCCAGGACGTGGGTGGGAGTTGGGGGGAAGCTTGTGAATTGGTGGTTGAGGGGCCTCTGTTTTGAAAGTTTAAAGCTTTTTAATTAAAGTTAAAACACAGAGGCAGGAACGTGTGTGACTGACTGGACGTAGAGGTGAAGTGTGAGCTCTGGGAGGCGCAGAGAAGCGGGCAGGCGTGCTTACCCGGCCTGGGGACGGGGTCCCGCCCCCGGGGAGGGCATTTCCAGAGTAGCAGGTGCGGAGCGGAGGAGAGGAGGGAACTCTCTCTCTCTCTCTCTCTCTCTCTCACACACACACACACACACACACACACACACACCGGGCAGCTGAGGACGGGGAAGAAAGAAGACTGCACCAGCCAACACCCTGATGAGCGAACAAGGACAGTCAGGCCAGGAGCCACGGAGGGAGAAGGCAGCCAGTGATGGTGGCCGTTTCCTGTGCTGCTCGACAGCCACCAGGCCAGCGAACATGCTCACATGCTCGACTGAGCTGCTGGGTGCCCGGGGCCAGGCAGCCACCGGCAGGCCCCTGCACCCCGCCCCGGAGGCTGCCAGCCCAGCCAGGCCCCTGTGCACTGCATTCTGGCTCAAGGCTGGGGTGACAACAGTCTCCAGGGGATGTCTCACCCTCAGGACACTCAGGCGGAGCCAGAACCGCCCGGGAGGAGGTGAGTCAGTCCAGGCACAGGGGCAAGTGCTGATGGAGGAGGGAACCGGATCTCCCCAGACACAGATGGGGTCCCAGAGGCTGGCTCAGAGGATGCTGTGAGGGGAAATCACTGTTCAAGGTGATTTAGAGGTTGGGTACCAGGTGAACTAGAAAAGGCTGATGCTGGTGGCCAGCATCCCACCCAGAATCAACGTGAAACTATGAGATAGCAGCCCCAAGCCAGGCTGTGAAGGGGAAGGAGAAACCCAGACAGTGAGCAAGAGGAACCACCGGTTCTGGTCAGACAGCACGGCAGGCGCCTAGGAACGCTGACCACCACGCAACTGTCCAGAGGTCCTGTACAAGTCTGACCTCAAAACCCCTCTGATTTAGGGGTTAGCAGCCCCACTTTACAGATAAAGGAACTGAGACTCTAGCTCAGGCCTGGGAACATCCCGTCCTCGGGCCACATAATGTGAAATCATTTGGTCTGGTCCTGTATTAGGGGAGACTTAATAATTAAATGTGTGACTAAACATAGCAGGCTAATTTTTAAGTTGATACTTTTGTAGACCAGTGAATCTACACTGCTAAAAGAGAAAGATGCAAATTGGCCATACCCTTGCAACACCCACCAGCCAATCAGGAATGAGTATGCAAATTAACCCAACAAAGCTGGCAGGTTATATTGCATACAAAGGCACTGAGGGGCCAGAGGAGGGATGCTTGCGTCATTGCCATGGTGATGATGCAGAGGTTCCACACTGCCCCAGCTGCTCCGGGCCTCTGGGCATCATGGTAAGGCAAAAAGGTGGCTCCAGGCCGGAGCCAAGGCAGAAAGGAAGCTCCAGACAAAGCGAAGGTGGTGCCGGCAGCCAGGGGAAGGAAGGCCCATTCTTGCACGAATCTTCGTGCATGGAGCCATTAGTGATGTTATAAATATCCGAATGGCCCTGGGCAGAAAAAGGGCTCCCCACCCCCGGTCTTGATGTTAAGTAGCAGCACATTGCTCAGCTCTTAAGGAGCCGCACCTGCACTTCTACTCAAGGTTAGCAGATCCAGTGCAAGCTCAGCCGATCCAATTCCTAACAGCTGAACAAGGAGCTCCGGACCCCACAATGCTGAGAAGTTTTCTTTACACCAACATGTCCTATTACCAAGCAACTTTCAGAGTGTCTACAATTTATCTTTAAAATGTAATAGTGATATTAGGCAGCTTATAATGGGTGACTGTGTATGTTTTTTGACTCATCAAAAAGCCATAGGTGCCTTTAAAAAAGCTGAACTCTGAGCCATCGTAACACACACCTGGAAACATGGGATAAACTAGTGCCCTGGCTATTTAAACCAGTGTTTCCACCTAACCCTGATGCCAGGCTGAGCAGCCAGGGCCCCGGCTGCAGGGCCAGAGGCAGAGTCGAGGTGACTCTGTGATCTTCACGTGTCTCAGAAGGCAGAGGACATGAAAATGGTTAGGATTCACATACCTTTCACTGTTCAGTGAAAATAAAGACTCAAAGTTCCTCACGTACAATTTCTCACCAGTGACGTTCCAGACGAGCACAGATCCTACAATTTAGGTGTTAGAGGCAGCGCTGTCTCTGGGCTGTAGGGCTAGATCCCGGCCCCAAACAGGGTCCGTGTTTCTATAATGGAAGTGGGAAGACTTCATGGAATTTGGAATTGACCTAACGGATAATCTTTTGAGAAAAAGTCTCAGAATGTTCATGTAAGAATGAAAACAGTACAAAACAATTACCAATGCAAAAATCCACATTTCATATACCTTCCCGATGCATTGACTTGACTGAGCTCACTTTTCACATAAACTCACAGCAGCGACTAATGTGATTTCTGTTTCAATTGCCAGTAATAGTCAAGAGCACAAATCAGATGGAAAGGAAGGTGGGTAAGGAGACATTGAGCATGTAAGCCACAGGTGAGTGGAAGCAGGTGTTAACAAAACGGTGCCAGGTCAACGAAAGAGGGGGGGGGGGAGGGGCACTGTCTCCCAGTGTTCCCGCAGACCTGTCCACATTGCCAGCGGAAGCACACCCTGTGCTTTGTAACACTGCTAGGACTGCATCCCTTACCAACCTGTTTCTCACCGAGTGCTTTTTTGCTCAGTGAACAGCCTTAAACATAAACATCTCATCTTGGTTTTCAGATTATGTGTAGAATATTCTCTTATAAGTGGAACTGCTGGGCCAAAGGGTGTGTGCATTTTAACGATGGTAAAGATTGCCAATTGTCCCCGAAAATCGGCACCATTGTGCATCCAATGTGTCTGAGTGCTGGCTCCTCATACCTTTCCTAGTCCAGTGTCTTAGCAAATGCTTTACTCCTCTCCAGCGGAAAAAGAAATCTGTTTCTCATTATTGATCTAATTGCAGCTGTTTAGTTTGTAGGACACGGAGCATCTTTTCATGGGAAAGCGTTTTGTTTGTGTGCTGAGGCCTGGTGCTCTTGCTCTCAGCTCCTCTCAGCTTGCACAGATGGCCCCTGCCCGGTGCGGAGGCGGCGGTATGTGACTCCCTCTCTGTGGCTGGAGCCCGCATCCCGGGATTAACACGCTCATCGTGTGATTCAGACACTCACAGAAGCTGAGCCCCACTGTGTTCAGGAAAGTAGCTTCATCAAAAAGATGTGGCTAATATTCCTTCCCAGCTGTCATTTGTCTCATGATGATGCTGTTTATTTTTTCTGGACAGAAATTTAAAATTTCTATGCAGTCAAATTTAACAAACTTCTCCCATTTAGTATCCCAGTTTGGGATCATCCTTAGAAAATTGTTTTCTCCTCTGAGATTATTAAAAATTCTCCTGTTTCCATTTTCATTCTTTATGTTTAAATATTTGCTATCCTAATCTGATTTATTTCTGCATGTTGAAATTGTTGATGTATGTGTACAAATTTAAACATTGAAAAGATGAAAGAACTAAACAGGAGATGCAGTGTCATCTGCAAACCCACCGGAGAGAATAAAAAATATACTGACACTGTTTGTCGTGATTCCTGGGAAATTTAGGTGCTTGTCAAAATCTAGGTCGCCAGTCGTTTCTAGCATTCAGCCTCCCCTCCTTTGCTGGTGGACCTCACTAAGACAGCGATGCCCGTTTGCATTCTGTGGTCCCTCGTTCTTGTGGTCAAGAGCCCAATGAAGACCAAAGGGGCTGGGAAGAGGAGCGCGCTCTTTCTGAGATCCAGGCACCCTCCCAGGCCAGCAGGCAGGGACTGCCCACGGGCCTCCTGTGACAGTGGCCAGAGGGGCGGCTGGGGTGGAGCTGAGAAGAGGAGGCTAAGTGCACACAAAAGGAAAATGCCGCCACCTGGCTGCTGGGTCCATGGGGACTGAGAGCGCCTGTGGGCCGGTCCAGAAACCCGGACATGCTCCTTTCCCTCTGCTCAGTCCCATCTGAGGATAAACTCCAAACTCGGAAGTCACAGGTAGATACATTAAACACCGCCAAAAATAAACGTACGCAAGATCTCACATTGCTCTAACAGTGTGACCGTGGCCCTTGTATTTCCTGTCGTCAGTAAACAGACTGAAAGATGACATCGAAGGAGAGCTGCCTCCGAGGACTCCTCACCCAGCTGTGGGGAGGATGGGCCCCCTTCAGAGGTGAAGGGAGGAGAAGAGAGAGGGGACTTGTGTGCGTGCGTGTGTGTGTGTGTGTGTGTGTGTGTGCGCGTGCGCGCGCGCACTAAGGCCTGCTACAAAGTGTGTTCTCTTTCTCAGAAAAACAATCACTTTCCAAACATGAATCAGCTTCAGAAAACGCTGCACAAGCTCCTCCATACTAAGTGCTGGTCCCTCCACCTCAGGTTTCCAGGACGAGAGCCCTGCGGCAGCACCAGCAGGAGCTGCCCGGCTGAGACCGCACCGTCACGAGGCGGGAGTCCCTCCGTGTTTCAGGAGTAGTATTCCCGGTCGGTCATACCGCATTCACATGTCACCAGCTTCATCTAATGGTGGACAACACAGACACAAACATCAAAAGTGTGAAAACACGCCTCACAGCAAAGGATATAACCCTAAGCTCCGCCTTATCCCACCGCGGGCTGTGGCTGCTCCCAGGAGAGGGATGGACACAGCCACACCGGCTGGCCCCTATGGGACCGGTCTCCCTGCTGACACTGAGATCAGGGACTGGCCCGAAGCAAACTAGCCCCACAGCACGAGGGCCCTGCACACGGAGGCCTGCCCCTGCTTCCGCACAGCAGACCGCAGCTGCCCAACGCCCTGTCCACCAGTCTGTCCACTGGTTACAGTGTACAACCAGGGATGAACCTGACCAACCCTCTTGTTTACTGATAAAGAAGTAAATAAAAAGTTCAAGATCATACTATTAGAGCAATTAGAGATTGTATGTAAATTTACCTTTGATGGTGTTCAATTGGTTTAATGTAATGGCCCATAATATTTCAGCTTTTAAATTGCTTTGTCAAAAGGTTAAAAATCTATAGCTGTGCTGGCCAATACACTGGCCACTAGTCATGTGAGTTACTGAACTCTTGAAATGTGGCTAATCAAAATTGAGATATTCTGTAAGAATTAGCATGAAAAACGTATATATCTTATTAGTACTTGGTATCTTCCTATATAATAAAGGGGTAATATGCAAATTGACCATCACTCCAACACACAAGATGGCCACCCCCATGTGGACACAAGATGGCCAACACAAGGTAGCTGGCAGGGGAGGGCAGTTGTAGACAATCAGGCCACCAGGGAAGGGCAGTTGGGGGGACCAGGCCTACAAGAGGGGCAGTTTGGAGGGACTAGGCCTGCAGGGGAGGGCAGTTGGGAGCAACCAGCCTGCAGGAGAGGACAGTTAGAGGCAATAAGGCCAGCAGGGGAGCAGTTAAGTGTCAATCAGGCTGGCAGGGGAGTGGTTAGGGGATGATCAGACTGGCAGGTGGAAATGGTTAGGGGCAAGCAGGCAGGCAGACGAGCAGTTGAGAGCCAGCAGTCCCAGATTGTGAGGGGGATATCTGACTGCCGGTTTAGACCCAATCAGTCGAACATCCCCTGAGGGGTCTCAGATTGAAAAGGGTGCAGGCTGGTCTGAGAGACAACTCCTCTCCCCCCTGAATGCACGAATTCTATGACTATATCTTTACACAGTCATTTTTTATATATTGGGTTAAAGGAAACATAAAGATTAATTTTACTTTTCTCATGTGACTACTAGGACACTTAAATTATGTGTGCTGTTCACGCATTCTATTTCTCTTGGAGACACTCACTTATGGGAAAAGACTTAACTGCACTAAGCAGAGAGCAGCAAGGAATCTCTTTCCTGAGCTGGCCAGGGCAAGAGCGGAGGAGGGAATGAGAGGCTTTCGTTCTGGCCTTTACCTCATCAGTAAAGGAGACACTTGCAAACCACATAATAAAAACTAGAACATTATTAAAAAATAAAGTCAATACTTATATATGTGCATGCCTACATTTACCTTGCTAGAGAACATTAGGAATTGTGACAACATGACAACTATCATCTTCCCTTTTGATGAAAAGCAGCTATTTTCCAAGAAAAATCATAACCAAAAATAACTAATGTCCTAGAAATCAGTTCAGCTTTTAAAGAGACATCTGCCCATTGCAAATACACACACCAGACAGACAGAGAGAGGGGTAGGTCCATAGACAGAGCACGGGTGCATAGAGAGATGACGGAGACCCAGCCCATCGTAAACATGAGCATGGGCACAGCGCTTATCGGAACTGGAAGTTACAGATGGGCACCGGATGCTTTTTTAACTTAAGACAGCTGACAAGCCGCCATCTCGCCACAGACAACCAAATGTTCCTCTCTGTAACCAAGAAATTCTTATAGTGCAAAAGTTTACTCTATTTATTTTGGGGGTAAATGATTATTTTTGTCTAAATCAATAGGTTAATTTCCAACATACTAATTTACCAACTATGGCCACAAAATCAGAAGGATGTCACTGTTTTTATTTTCTCGGATTCACTCTCCTTTTAAGAAAAGAACCTCCATTTTTTTGCAATTTGATTTCTCAGTGAGCTGTCAAGCCTCAGCGCCGGGGCAGCGTCCCCCCTGGACACTCGGCTTCAGGGGTGACATCCGTGAGGAGGCTCGGCCACTGCCCACGCCGAGGGTGCCCGCCTGCCGGCACAGCTCAGAGGGACGCCACAGCGGGCACTGACGGCGGTGGCCTCTGTATCTTTTCTTAGTAACAACTCTATCGAGGCTCTAAGAAAGAAAGATTCTGGAGGCTTCTAGTCACCATGCACATAGAATTGCCTTCTGCAGAGAGGACTGAGGCTCACCCAGCGAGGCTGAGCCCTGTGCTCCCCCCCTCTCAGGCCGGACCGCTGTCCCCACCACCCATGAGGGCGGTCGGATGGGATGAAGGGCCTCCTGGCCTGGGAGCTTCTATTCCTGTAAGACTGTGGGCCTCCGCTGCCCAGTGACAGAATCGTTGACAATGTGCAATTTCAGACAACAACCAACAGAACAGCATCACCCCACAGATCTGGTCAGTTTTTTCTAATGTTATTCTCCTTCCCCTCCTCCTTCCCCTCCCCCTCTTGGAAGCCAAGAGCGTGGAGCGAAGTGCACTTGATTGATCTGGAATGTGCATGCTCAGTCCTGGACTGTTATCTAGAGCATCTTCATGAAAATTTTAAAAGTTTTCAGCTTCAAGCAGAAGGGACTTCCTGTGCTCTCTCCACCTTCCCCGGGCACGGGCTGTTCACAGGCTGACAGGGACGCACAATGCTGATTCCTAAGGAGGGAGCTGAGCATCCTAAGGGGTCCCATCAGAGGTGCTCTGGCACCTCAATGGGTGGAACCACTTGTCCACTGAGCTCCCCGGTCAAGTCTCCCCAGCCCCGCAGAATGGGAACTGGAGTTTTAAAGGGGAAGCAGCATTTTCCGTGGTCTCAGGCCTGCTCCCACCCGGAGAAGCCCGAGATGCTCTGCAAGGAGCCTGAGAGCTGGGAGCTGGGAGCTGAGCTGGGAGCTGGGAGCTGAGCTGGGAGCTGAGCTGGGAGCTGGGAGCTGAGCTGGGAGCTGGGAGCTGAGCTGGGAGCTGGGAGCTGGGAGCTGGGAGCTGGGAGCTGGGAGCTGGGTGCTGAGTGGGGAGCTGGGAGCTGGGAGCTGAGCTGGGACCTGGGAGCTGGGAGCTGGGAGCTGGGAGCTGGGAGCTGAGCTGGGAGCTGGGCTGGGACCTGGGAGGTGGGAGCTGAGTGGGGAGCTGGGAGCTGGGCTGGGAGCTGGGAGCTGGGAGCTGAGCTGGGAGCTGGGAGGTGGGAGCTGAGAGCTGGGAGCTGGGCTGGGACCTGGGAGCTGGGAGCTGAGTGGGGAGGTGGGAGCTGGGAGCTGGGAGCTGAGCTGGGAGCTGGGAGCTGGGAGCTGGGAGCTGGGAGCTGGGAGCTGAGCTGGGAGCTGGGAGCTGGGAGCTGAGCTGGGAGCTGGGAGCTGAGCTGGGAGCTGGGAGCTGGGAGCTGAGCTGGGAGCTGGGAGCTGGGAGCTGGGAGCTGGGAGCTGAGTCGGGAGCTGGCGCTGGGCTCGGGGAGCAGCTGTGGCATCTTGGGGGACCACAGCCACCAGCTGGAGGTTGGAAGCTGCACCGGGAGTGCATTCTGCTCCGGGGACCGGCGGGCAGCGGGGGGACCAGGGCCAGCGGGGGGACTGGCGGGGGCACAGGCGGGGGCACAAGCAGGGGGTTCCCGGGAGAGGACGCACAGGCGGCCACGCCGAGCCCGGAGGCTGCGGCCGGGAGAGAGCGCGACCCGCTGCCACCAGCCCGCTTCTCCCACGGGGACCACGTCCTCCCGGGGCTGGACAGACCCCTCATCACTGCGTCCCCAGAGCCCGGCCGGCTTTCCCCCTCACCAGCTCCGGCTGGGGAGAAATCCCAGGAACGGCAGGGTTTTGAAGAACGTGTTTAAACCGGGTATCAGAGCGCTCCCGCCGGGGGCGCCGGCCCCTCCGCCCGGGCCGCTGACCCGCCCCGAGCCACCCCCGAGGCCCCGGCCACCCGAGCCCCGCCGCCGCGGAGCCGTTACCTGACCAGCGGGTGCTCCCTCCGCTGCTCCGCTCGCTCCCCGGCAGCTCCGCGACCGGCTCCTGCGATCCGCTCCTCCGGGCGGGCGGGCCTCCGCCCCCGCGGCCGTGACGCGGGTCCGCTGCTCCCGGCCCCTCTGCGCGCCCCGCCAGCCGCGGTCCCGCCCCGCCCGGCCTCCTCCCCCGCGATCCCGGTTCTGCGCCCCGTCCCGGTGCCGCCAGGCCGGTCCCGGTGCTGCCAGGCCGGTCCCGGTGCCGCCAGGCCGGTCTGGTCAATGGCGCAGGCTCCCTCCAGAGGCTCCCCGGCGCCGCCTGCCGCCCGCGCTGGGATGGCGGCGGGACTGGCTTCTCCGGGTCTCAATGGATTAAACGCTTTCAGTGACGGTGAGCCAGGTGATCCGCTTTAGGCGGTTCCAGTTCCCCACCGTCATCACCATCGCCCAGAGGCCTCTCCTCCCTCCCGGCCACCCCGGACCGCGAGCCCTTCCGCCCGGCCCGCCCGGGCACCGGACGCCGGGCCGCGGTGCAATGGGCACCGGACACCGGGCCGCGGTGCAATGGGCGTTGTAACTGTACTGGAGGGAGTGACAGCCACTGGCCCCCGGCCAGAATCCCCCTCTCACTGAGCAGTCTCACATGGCTGTATCAAGGAAATAACCGCGTTTATTTTCTGACATTGGTAAACAATTTTGTCCAAGAAGTATTGGTCAAAAACGGGTGAATCAGCAAGAAATGAAATGTATGACTAACAGTTCTGTGCCGGCATTTTAAAGATGCTTGCCTGTAACACTGATCCGTAAATGTAAACGACGGGTTTGAGGAAATATTTCCTCCCTGTTATAATTTGTTATTTTTAATACTACCAAATTTGCTAAGGGTTGAGCAATATTTAATATTTTATTGATTTTATATTAGACTTAGCTCATCAAAGCCCATTTACCTGTTCTAAAACTGTTTTTTGGATTTCTGTATCATTACAAATAGCATTGTTCTTTGATGTTAATTTCCAAAGTACATTTCTGCCCTGTTACTAGTAGGAAATGCTTGTCTTTGTTTTTTTTGTGGTTTTTTTAAAATATATTTTAT
Organism: Pipistrellus nathusii; assembly: GCA_963693515.1. Lineage (NCBI taxonomy): Eukaryota > Metazoa > Chordata > Mammalia > Chiroptera > Vespertilionidae > Pipistrellus > Pipistrellus nathusii. Next base: position 70,608,749 of record OY882867.1, on the reverse strand, counting down.
TGATTTTTCACAGAGAGGAAGGGAGAGAGATAGAGAGCCAGAAATGTCGATGAGAGAGAAACATCGAACAGCTGCCTCCTGCACACCCCCCACTGGGGATGTGCCCGCAACCAATGTACATGCTCTTGACCGGAATCGAACCTGGGACCTTTCAGTCTGCAGACCGACGCTCTACCACTGAGCCAAACCGGTTTCGGCGGAAATGCTTGTCTTTGAAATCTAACGGGCAGCGGGCAGCATAGTAACCAGGAGCTCTATGTTGCTACTGACTCACCGGTGCTGGCTGGCGGCTGGGGCCTCCGGAGGGAAAGAGCTCACCGTCTGTCTGTCTGTCCTCTGAGACCACCAGCAGCGAAGCCATGGATGATGCCGGGAGCAGGGGCCTCTCGTGCCCATCTCTTCCTCTCCAGGGGCGGCATGGCCCTGGGAAAGCGTCCAGGGCAGGGTCTGGTCACACTGGGAAGGCTCTGGGCTCCCTGCCGCCATTTCTGGACTCTGAAAGCACCATCCAGACTAACGAATCAGGATGTTTATCGTGACAACCCAGTTAAATGACCAAGTGGAGGTTGAGGACTAACCAGAGAAGGGTGAAAAGCTTAAAGAGCTAAAAGTATTGAGCTGGGGGATGGGAAGGAGCTGGGAGGAGTGGAGAGAGGGAGGATGGAGATATCTATAATACGATCAACAATAAAAATATGTTAAATGTTCAACAACATAAAAAGTAATAAACACATCGAAGGCAAAAAGCCAGGTCTAGCCCAGATCTAGGAGGGAGCAAGAACCTGGAGCGGGAAGAGGGCACCAGTTCGATTCTGCAAATTACACATGGCGGGAGAAGCCTGCGTTTTGCCACATATGAGGAGTATTTGTTCTAGAAAGAGAAGCAGGGCCCAGGGCCCATTTACAGGAGCGATGGACTGAGCGGTCTGTCTGCCTCCCCCAGCCCTGACTGCATCAGCCAGAGGAGCAGAGTGCTCCCGGGACCGCATTGTCAGAGTGAGTAAGACCCCAGGACATGCCGAGGCCTGCGGGGTGAGACGCTCCAGGCCAGTCTCACACTCTGCCCTGATGCAGAACCACCGGCCGAGGTCCTGCTGAGGCTGCCGCAGCGGCACCGAGCTGGCCACCGGGTGCAGACTGGCTCCTGGGCTAACGTGAGCGGGGAGGGGGCACAGCATTCCTGTATATTTCAAAGCAGATTGCACCGGACTCAGCCAGTCCTGCGTCCTTCATTCCGAAGAGGCTGTGTCCTTCTCAGACTCACACATATGCCCACAGTTTGGGGGGAGACCATAAAAGGAGCCTCTCACCTGCATTCCCACTTTGCTCTCATGACCTCGGGTTCTGCAAGCTTACACGTGGTCTCTGTGCAAATTAGAAAAAGGACCCTCTTGGGTGAACCCCATCACTCTCTCTCCCCCTCAAGCCAGAGCCTGTCTGAGGGTCAGAGGGCTCTTTGTACAAAGAACTCTCTTGGGACAGACACTGCCCCTCCAGGTTCAGCCGGGTGAGAGGGCACCTGCGGAACCCGCCCCTCTCTCGCCCTCTGCTGGTCACCCCTGAGTGTTACACAAGGCATCACCAAGCACCCAGCCCTGCTCCTCCAGGGTCCGCATGGTCCATGCTTGGGCTTGGGAAGGCCCCCAGGCCCAGAGCCGCAAACACCACCCAGGGAGAGGCAGAGGGACCTCCCACCTCCAGGGCAGGAGCGGAGGAAGCAGGAGAGCCCTGCTCGGCTGCTGAGCGGGTAGATGCCCAGGAAAGACACCCTGGGCCCAGCTCCTCCGGCCTCCCTGTCGCCCTTCTGTCCTGTTTCCTCTGAGACAGGAGTGTGGGCACTGGCAGGTTCGGCACCTCCTGGATGGTCGTTAGAAATGCAAACCTCATCGCACTGGGATTTATATAATCAGAAACTCAAGGAGGGACTCAGCAAGCTGTGTTTTAGCAAAAATCTAGGTGATGCTAAGGAGCTCAAGACCCCCTGCACTGAAGTTAGTTTTTTAAGATTCATTTTTAACAAGTGCATGGCACCATATCTCCCTAGAGATTAGTGCAAGGCTGTGCCATCTTAAAAATCTGCTCAAGGGAGGGTGAACCAGATGCTTCTCATCCTTAGAACTTGTCTCTTCAATCAAATTCTTAAGTTATCACATGCGGGGGTGGGGACACCCCGTTTCCCAGCAGTCTGGTCAGCAGGATGTCCGGGACCTTCTGCTTCCCGCCTCTGTCTTCTCCCCATGGAGATACTCTAGTCTAATTGCTGGGTGGCCAGACCCTCCAGACTAAGATCTTGGCCCTGAAATGCAAGAAGCTTTCACATCTGCTGGGAGAAAAGAAAGCCCAGGCCCCAGAACAGAAGGGGCCCCGCAAAAGGGAAGAAGAAAATGCAGTCTGTCTTTGGGTTTTGTCCCCGAGCTCACTGGCCCCACATCAGAGCTCTGAGGTTCGGTGGGCGTTCGGAGATGCCCAGCCGGCGAGCAGCACCAGGCCCGCCCACTGGGTGCCATCCCCAGGCCCTCTGAGCACCACGCCCAGGACGGGCACCTGCTGAGAGCCTTCAGCAGCAACGCCGCGGCCACTGGGCACGGGACTCAGCCCACGCGTGTTTGTGGGCAGCGCTCCCCCCACCCACCTCAGTAGCCGAGGACGACTGGTAGAGAACGGCATCAGACTGACGTGAGTGAAGACTCAGAGCAGGCCTTCCTGTGAGAACACAGGCTGTGTGTTACTCCGCTGGTTCTGACCCTGATTCTGCACATCGAATGCCCCCTCAGGCCTACCCGCTGCCCTGGGAGGCGTTGCCTCCTCTCCCTCCCCATCCTGGATGCCATGTGCACCCCGCAAGGATGGGGAGCCACGCTGTCTGTTTGCTTTTAATCTTCCAGCTCAGCAGCCCACACAGATGCCAGAGCTGCCAGCTGTTTTCTGCCATCTGAGAGGTATGTTGTCCCTGTTTTATCTAAGCTTGACCTAGTTCTCTTGCTCTACTAAAACATGAACAAACGCAGACAGATGCTGTATCCCTATGATGCAACTTGGTGAGCTCTTTCTGCTCTGCAGGCCCCGGGTCCCGCCCCGCAGACCCAAACAGCCCTGTGCCCTGTGGGACACGCGCCTTCTTCACCTTCCTCTCAGCCCCAGACTCTGTGCAAGACTCCGCCACTTGTGCCACATGCAAAGCTGCCGCCTCTGCAGTCCTTCCTTCCGGGAGCATCTCACGCAGACTTCCATCTCATGCCCCACCAACTCCTTCGCTCAATGAGCTGGCCCTTCTGAGACCTGACTTCCCCGCTGGCTACACATCCTGCTTCCTGCTGGCTTGCAGCACGTTCTTCTTTCCGAGAGGATTGAGAGATGAGAGAGGCAGTGAGGGCAGGTCCCCGGGAAAGGAATGGTCCCTGAGGGGCAGAGCCAGCGCCAAACCACCAGAATGTTTATCTCGCCGGCACAGAGGAGCAGAACGCTACAGGGGAGGAAAGGGGACGTGCTGGGCAGGCCTAGAAGCTTTGACGCTTTGAAACTGATGCCAGGCAGGGAGGGGGGAAATAGGCCAATTGGGAAAAGCACGAGGGGACACAAAACGAGAAAGGGGCCAATCAGAAAGCAGCATGAGCTGACAAAGAGGCGACAGCATTTATAAACGCGAGACAAAAAGGCTTCACAGGTTACCATTTGGGGCCCCTCCCTGGGCGGGGGGTTTGTGAATGCTTACAGTAAATGTCCAAGCTTTTGCCTAAAATCTTCTAATCCATGATTTTTATTCTTCAACTTTGTGGGAGAAGATCCCGGAACAAGGACTCCGGCTTGCCATTAGGGTAACACTTTCATCTTGCCATCTTTGGATCACCTGCCATCTCCGATCTTTCCGGTCTGGAGGTCCTCTCCCGTGGATAGAGCGCCCCTTGAGATGCCCTGCTTTCTCCTCTTCTCCGTCCCAGAGCTCTCAGCACCCTGCCAGCCTCCGTGCTGGCTCACGAGGATCTCGTGACATGGCAGCTGGCAGTGTCTCCTATTCCACCTCCGGCCCTCTGCCCTCTGCTCCCAGGAGCCGGCCGGACTAGCCTTCTCGGTTCCCTGAGTGCACCAGCGCTTCTTCCGCTGTGCTCCCCTCTGCTCTGTGGCTCATTGGCCACGCTCATTCCACGCCTCTTGCCTCACCTCTGCTCCTAAGCACACTGTCCGCGAGAGGCCTTCCGTTCCTCTTGTTGTGGGAGGACCATCCCCCGGCCTTCAGACGCGTGGCCCTGTTTGAACACAGGGCTATCACGGAGATACCTGGAGGTGAGTCATGTGGGAGTAGGGTGGGCCTTGGAGTGACTGCTATCCTTGTAAGAAGAGGAGCAGAGGTGCGAGAGGAAGGCAGCCGTGTGGTGACGAAGGCAGAGGTCGGAGTGACAGACACACCTAAAGAATTGTCAGCAAACAGCAAAGTTAGAAGAGGAACAGGATTCTCCAGGCTTTCAGAGGGAGCTGGCCGGCAACAGCTTGAAGGACTGCAAACTCCAGCCCCAGAATCCCGGGTCCAGACTCCCAGCAACATATCCCCTGAGCCCCAGCCCCTTCGTCTGTGGCATTTTGTTATGGATTCTGCCTCCTTCATAGCCTGCACCACAATTAGCCCCCATTTTCTGTTTGTTGACTAGTCATATAGGTTTCAGGGATGTTTTTGTGTGTGTGAGAGAGAGAGATCGTTGTGCTTTGAGAGAGAGGTATTTCCAATTCTAGCATGCTACGTAACTTTAAATATATAGGGGTGATCATTAGCATTATACGAGATTTAACGCCATCTGGTCTATGGCTTAGCATGAAGGCGATGCAGGAGAGGCTCGTGCAGAGCTGCCGCCCTGTCTTCACTCATTGCCGTTCCATTCTTCACCCGCCATGGGAATTCTAACTGAACCTGCCATAGCGAGCACAGGGAAGGGAATCTTCAGTTCACAGACGCTCTTGCTGCAGTCGCTGAGCTGAGGCTGCTGCGGCAGGAGCAGCGGGCCAGCAGGAGGACAAATGGCTGCGGTGCGGAGCTGTGCTCTCCCAGGACAGTCCCGGGCCTCTCGGTCTTGCGTGGGGAGAGGCTCCAAAGGAACAAAGAGAGCGGCGCTAGAGGGCCTTCTCTTAATGCCCCCGTAAGCGGGCAATGAGAATGGAAGGAGCCCACTGGAGATAATGAACCAATGTTTGCGACAGAAGATGAAGTAATTAATTATTCAACTTCATTTCCACAAACCACATTCATCCTTTGCTCTGTAAGTAGGCAGCAGGCTGCACACTGCATTGCCAAGAATCTTCTTAACTAAGAAACCAGCTGCAGTTCCATTCCGGAATCCCGAGTTTGCGGGTCAGTGGTTCCTGGCAGACGCTGGAGGCACAGAACCACCTCTGGGCAGGCAGGCCCCCTCCCCCGCTGCGATGCTGGCAGATACTCAGCCTGCCGTTCCAGCAAGGTCCCTCTGACCACGCAGCAAGCACGGGCGGCCCTGGGACTGGACACGGAGCTCCCCCAGAGGCATCCTGGGCTGGCTTCCCCCCTCCCCTGGCAGACCTTGCTGGAGGGAGGAGTCTTGGAGTTAAACTGGGTAAGAATTTTCCTCTGGTTTCGCAGCATCCTCCAGGTTCGCTGGGAGCAGGAGGGGTGGGGCGGCGTCACGGTGTTTGGAGAAGCCCTGTGGCTGGAGCGCAGCCCGAGTTTCCAGAGCCGATGACCGAAAACCTGAGCCTCCTTTCCACTCAACAGGACCAAGCTGGCCGCATCTGCCTGGACACTCTTTCCTTGTTGTTTTGTGTTTTGTTTTCAAAAATCCTACTGCATAGTTGTGTTTCCTCAGACATAGAGCCATGACGTGTGTATGCGTGTGTGTGTGTGTGTGTGTGTGTGTGTGTGTGTGTGTGTTCATTACTGCCATGTGCTGCATAGCGACATTCCCTCAACGGCAGAATGCATACAATGGCCGTCTTGACAGGGCAGAAATAGAATATTGGGACCAACTGTAAGAAATGTGAATCATGCTCTGTATGGTTTTGTTCTGATTAAAGAAGACACGTTCTAGCCCGGCTGGGAGCTCCCCCGGACATGCGGCCCTCCTCCCCGTCGGAGCTGCCTGTTACCATGGAGCGGTTAACGGCCTCGTGGCAGAAACCGGCCCTCTGAAGACCCCGCCTTGGCACACCCACAGGCTTTGCAAATTTCCGGCTGCATTGCTTGTTCACTGGCCTTTGGGTACCCTTTGCCTGCTTCCCCATGTGATCTTTGCTCTTCTACCCAATATAAATGGCTTACACGGGGGTGGGGTGGAGGGGGGCAGGGCAGATGTTTGTGGATGACCTGCTGCTCCCCCACTGCTGGCCAGGCCTGGCAGAGGCTGCTGCCTGCTGGCCCTGGGCAGGGAGCCGCTCTCGGCACTCACTCCCCGGGAGCGAGAGCGAGGGGTGCGCTGCGAGGCGCTGGCTTCGGGGAGCTGGTGAAGAGAAGGGAGCTGCAGAGAAGCTGATGGTGAAGGAAGGACCAGAGCTCTGCCCTGTGGACGGAGCCCCCCTCCTGGAGGCGCCAGGAGCACTGGACGCGGGAGGCCGCAGCGCCAGGCCCGGCTTCTGGGAGCAGAGAACAGTCTTGCTGGGGCCACGGCGGGGCCCCAATGGAGACTGTGTGTCTGGCACCGTGAAACCTGGTTTCACGCGTGTCAGCGACACGCACACCGTGCCCTACAGAGCAGTGAGCCTCCTGTGGCTGGCTCCCCCCAGAAGCCCCTCACGTCCAGTCTGCACCGTGGGGGGGCTGGCGGGGACACCCCGTCAGGATGTGCTCACTGTGGTCGGTGCTCTCCTTCCCAATGCCCAGGGTGGGCACTTTCCGCCGCCTTCGCCGCCAGGAGGGCCGGGGTGCAGCCTGAGTGTGTGCCCGGCCACCTGGGCCCTGGCCACACAGCTGAGGGGACGGGGCCATTCCCAGGGTGGCCGTGTCCACGCTGCGCCAGAGCCTGCTGTGAGCCCCCGAGTCGCTGACTGCCCCTCGGGAGCTGCTCACTAGGTTCGCTCGTGACATCAGAGGACTTGCCAGGCACGAGGGGCCAGTGGTTCAGCGGCTGGCGGGAGGCCACCGGCTCCCTGGGCGGGCGTGGAGCCCCCCCCACCACCACCACCAGGAGCTCCGGGCAGGCCTGGGAGCTGGGGATGAGGAGCTGTGGGACCCGGTGCAGGGCAGGGCTGAGGAGAGACGGAACAGAAACTGGGGCGAAGGAAAGGAAGATCCCCAAGAACGCCCAGTGAAGCGCCAGCAGGTGCTTCTGCAGAGCTCGGCACGCCACTGGGAAGTTTGGAAAATGGACCCAACACCAAGGTCTCCCTGACAGAGGAGTGTCCATGGAGCATTATGTGCTTCAACCTCACCTGTGATCCAAAAGCAAAAGTGACCCATCTCGGTCACAGTTCTGACCAGAGTGACACCTGCTCCTCAGGAGCCCTCAGCCAGTCCTCCCAGAGGTGCTCCCCGAGGGCATGGCTGTCCCAGTCCCGGAATTTCCCAGACAAGGTGTGGAGAGGGGGCAGCGGCACTGACGGCCCTGACCCCGGGGACGAGGTGTGGAGAGGGGGCAGCAGCACTGACGGCCCTGACCCGGGGACGAGGTATGGAGAGGGGGCAGCGGCACTGACGGCCCTGTCCCTGTGTGGGCCCAGGCTAGTGCTCATGTGTTCGTGTCTTAGCATTCAACAAAAAAGTTTAACAATTGAAAGTAAAGCAACAAAGTAATTTTAAATAAGAAAAAGCATATAGAATTAGGTCTTAAAGAAAATGATTTTGTACAGCTGTGCGGCGCATTTGTGTGTAAGCTGAGTGTGTGACAAGGGTCAGAAAGTTAAAGTTAGAATAAATGAGAGTCCCAGGACGCTGAGGTGGGTTTGTTGCTGCAGGAAGGAGGCTGTTTCATACCCTCACTGCAAGGAGCGCCTTTTGCAGGGTCTGCAGGGCGCTCAGCGTGTCCTAGGCTTCCCTCTCCTCATTGCTCACTCCCTCCCCTTCCCCCTCTCACCCAGAGCCCGCCAGGCCTGTGAGTGCATCACTTTCACCCGTCACGTGAATCCTGTGCCTTGGGTGTGTTTAGATATGTTCACACACACACACCATTGTGTTACAGTTGCCTGCATGTTCAGGAGAGTAACACGCTGCATGGTTTGTATGTTAGGAGCAATAGGCTAGACCTACAGCCTGGGTGTGTAGTAGCCGCACAAAGATGGTTGTGAGGTGCACTCTGTGGCGTGTGTACGAAATTGCCTAATGCATCCTTCAAACAAAACTCTGCTGCTAAGCGATTGCAACTGTAAAAGGAGTTGGCTCACATGATTATGGAGACTTCTGTCCCAAGGCATGTGCTTGGCAGGATGAAGACTAAGGAAAGCCTCAGGCCGGTCCTCCCTGGTCAGTCTGCAGGCCAGCAGGCTTGAGACCCAGGAGGACTTGAGTCAGGAAAAGCCGAGGTCCCAGTTCGAAGGCCCCCAGGCAGGAGCCCCCTCCTAACTGAGGGCATCAGCCCCCCTCTGTAAAGGCCACCAGCTGACGAGGCAGTCCCCACACCAGGGCCGGCATCTGCTTACAGGGCCCACCAGGTTCAAATGCCAATCCATCCTCACAAACACCTGGAGTAATGTTTGACCCAAAGTGTGGGCACCGTGTGGCCTCGTCAGGGTGACACACACAACCACACCCGCCCAAGGGTTGTAAGAGAAGACAGCGTGGGAGTGGGAGAGTCAGGGGACCACCAGAGCGTTGGGTACAGAGTGGGCGATGGGCCTGACGGCCGAGGGCAGATACCACTTTGAAAGAGGCCCTGGAGCAGAAGGACAAGGTCTCTCTGTGGTGACTCCAGGGTCAAGGGTATGAAGAAGGAGTGTGAGAGGAGGAACCTACAGCAAAACAACTAATGGGGAAAAACAGAACACCTCTGCACAAGGGTTGAAAGGACCAGCTTTCTCTGCTCGGAGGTGGAGCAGTGAGCCAAACCCAGGATGAAGGCGAGGAAGTAACACAGACACGATGATCTCCCCGGCAGGGGCTCGGTCTGAGGGGTGCCAGAGTAGCTCCTGCTGGACGGCCTGGGCCCCCGGAGGAGCCCGCCTGCTCCCGTGGTCCTCGCCCAGGCCCGGGAGGCGGCGGCCCTGGCTGCCCGCAGCCCTGGACCTGGAAGGCAGGGACACCACAGGAAGCACCGTGGGCATCGCCCCGGCTCCCGTTGGGAATAAAAATGGTGTCGCACAGCAAAGCCCAGCGGGCGGCCGGAGCAGGAGGCCCTGGAGGAACCTTACATCCTCCAGAGGTCCAGCACCATCGCCCGTCACCTCTCCCCGCGACTCTACCTCCGGACTGCGCCCTCGGGGATGAGGTGTGAGTGGCAGGTCAGATTGGGCCTTCGGGCATTTGGGTGAAAGAAAGAGGTCCTGAGTGCTGCCGCGCCTTCCTGAGACCCGCTCCGTCTGCGTGGACAGAGCGGGCCGAGCAGAGCCGCTCCTCTGGGTTCAGGGCAGTCTCCGCTCACGAGGTCGCCCCCATTCCTGCCTTCGGCTCCCTGTGCCCTTTTCCATCGGGGCACACGATTCTCGTCCTTACAGCACTGGCTCCGGGATGCCGGCTGTGCCATGCCAGTCCTCGGCTCAGCAGCCTTTGGCAGCCCTGCCCCTCCCCGGCACTCAGCTGTCTCAGACGGCACTCCTCAGTGCACACGCCCCCTGCCTCCCGGACCCTGGCTCTCCGGGCAGAGGGCCTGCTGCGGTCAGCGTGTCCTGTGCACCTGCCACCCTCACCTCAAGGCTGCCTTCCAGCCCGGGCACAGCATCACTGCACCATGGCAGACCTGGGCGCTCCTGGGCGAGGCGTTTGTGGGAGGCCTGATCCTGTGCGTGACGTGACCTGACATGACACGGACGTGCCGTTTCCTGTTCTCACACGTCTGCTGGCTCGGAGAAACCTCTCTCCTGAGTTTGGGTCTGTCACTCTCCAGTGCTCTTGTCTCTTGACTAGTTAGCGCCCCGCAGTGGCGGGCTTCCCGCCGCGGCAGCACGGTGTGAGTGATACGCGGGGTGCATCCTCGGCAGCTCTATTTTCTCTCCTCCTCTCAGAGCTCTGTCTGCGGATCTGGGCAGGATCATTTTACTTCTGAATGGCGTTCCTCTCTTCATATTTATGACTAATTCGCTATCGCAAACAATGGCTATGCAAACGCTTTTACACCTGACAAGCGCAGGGACTGGCACTCCCAGGAGTGACCCTGCTGGTCAAGAGGCCCGGGTGTCGGCAAACAGTGGCGCCATCTCCTGGTGCTCAGGGCGTGAGGGCAGGCTGTGCCGCACCCCCACTGACAATGGGGTTCTTATTAATTCTTTCAGGTCTGATGAGCGAAAAATGCATCAAGCTATATTTAAATGCTCGCTTCATTGATCACCAGTGAGTCTGGGCATTTAAAATATATATGTATTGGCCTTTTCCTCTAGATTACTGGCACATGATTTTAAAGATTTCATATTTATTTATACATTTTTGTTGTTCAATTAGTGACATTCAATATTACTTTATATTAGTTTCAGGTGTGCAACATGCTAGTTAGACAATCACATAATTTACAAAGTAATTACCCCAATATTTCCAGTACCCACCTGGCACCGGATGTAGTTATTCCAATATTATTGCCTATATTCCTTATGCCATACCTTACATCCCCGTGACTGTTTTGTAACTCCCAATCTGTACTTCATAGTACCTCACCTTTACTGCAGCCCCACCCATACCCTCTGGCAGCCATCAGTCTGTCCTATGTCTTTGAGTCTGTTTTGGTTTTGTGTGTTCCTTTATTTTGTTCCTTAGATTCCACATATAAGTGAAGTATATGGTACTTATTTTTCTCTGTTTGCCCTATTTTACTTAGCATAATCCTCTCCAGGTCCATTCGTGCTGTTGCAAATGGTAAGATTTAATCCCTTTTTATGACTGAGTAGCATTTCATTATACAAATGTACCACATTGTCTTTATCCAACTGATGGCCACGTGAGGTGCCTCCATGTCTGGAATATTGTGAATAATGCTGCAATGAAAATAGGGGCACGTGGGTCCTTTGGAATTAGTGTTTTGGGTTTCTGGGGACATGTAAGCAGGAGTGGGTTTGCTGGGTCCTAGGCATTGCTAATTCCTTTAGAACCCTCCATGGTGGCTGCACCAGGCTGCATTCCCTCCAGCAGTGCAGGGCGTTCCCTTCCTTCCACATCCTCCAGCACCGGTTGTTTGTTGATTTAGTGATGGTAGGCATTCTGGCAGGTGTGAGGTGATACCTCATTGGGTTTTAATTCACATTTCTCTGATGATTAGTAATTCTGAGCATCTTATCGTATCTCTGTTGGCCATCTGCATATTCTCTATTGAGAATGTCTATTCAGGTTCTCTGCCCACTTTTTAATTGTGCTGTTTGTTTGTGATGTTGAGTTTTATAAGTTCTTTATAACTTTTGGATAGTAACACCTTATCGGATGAATCATTGGCAAATATGCTCCCCCATTCAGTAGATTGCCTTTTCATTTTGTTGGTGGTTTCCTTTGCTGTGCAAAAAATTTTTAGTTTAATATAGTCCCATTGGTTTATTTTTTTTCTTTTGCTATCTTTGCCTGAAGAGATATAACAGAAAAAAATATTGCAAAGAGACAAGTCAGAGAATCCACTGCCTATGTCTTCTAGGAGTTTTATGATTTTGAGTTTTATATATAAGTCTTTAATTCATTTTGAGTTTATTCTTGTACATGGCATAAGATAGTGGTATAGTTTAATTGCTTTTGCATGACTCTATCCATTTTTCCTGACACCATTTATTGAATGTTTTTACCATGCTGTATATTCTTGCCTTCTTTGTCAAATGTTAATTGACTATATAGGCAAAGAATTATTTCTGGCTCTCTATTTTCTTCCATGTGATCTATGTGTCTTTTTATGCTTGTGCCATGCTGGTTTGATTGCTTCAGCCTTGTAGTATAATTTGCTATCTGGTAGCATGTAGCACCAACTTTGGTCTTCTTTCTCAAGATTACAGTGGCTATTAATGGCAATAATCACTCTCCAATATATTATAAAAGTTAGTTATTTATCAGTTCATTGCTTGGCATATCTCCCCCAAGAGAATATAAGCTCCTATTCTGTATTATTTTATAAGTTAAGCCAAGGGTCTAAAGCAGTGCCTAGTAAATAACAGGTGCTTATTAAATATTAAAAATTATTCTTTCAGTTTTTTTGTTTTTTTAACCTAGCATCTCTTCTATGCAGATGGCATATTTTAATGTCATGCCTTTAATGGTCAGCTGCTTATGTTGGTTGATTTTTGTAGTGAAAGCAGATGTATTGTAAGCATTCTGAAATAAAAATGGCCTCTTGGGGTAAACATTATCATCCGCAAACAAATATGCTCTACTTTCAAAGTCCTCCATTTTCTATCTCCCTCCAGCTACCATCTTATTTCTCCAATCTATGCTAATAATAGAGGAATATGCAAATTGTCTGGGACACAATCATAGTAACAGTAATGACCCAACTGCAGGCTGGCAGGCTGTGTGGGCGACAAGCCAGCAGGGGGGTTAGTGAGGGATGACCAAATGACTGAACAGCAGGCTGAGTGGGGTGACCAGGTGTGCAGGGTGGGCAGTTGGGGGCAACCAGGCCATGAGGGAGGTAATTGAGGTAACCAGGCTGGCAAGGAGGGTGTAAAGGATGACCAAGCCAGCGCAGGGGGGGGGGGGGCAATTGAGAGCAACCAGGCTGCCAGGGAAGGCAGTTAGGGGTGACCAGGCAAGCAGGGGGTAAGAAGCAACCAGGCTGGCAGGAGGGCATTTTGGGCAACCAGACTGGCAGAGGGACAGTTGGGGGCAACCAGGTCAGCAGTGGGGCCAGTAAGAGGTGACTAGGCCAGTGGGGGTAGGGGGCAACTAGACTAGTGAAGGCGAAGTTGGGGGAAACCAGGCCAGCAGGGGGTGGGGGGGGTAAGTTGGGGGCAATCAGACCAGCAGGCAGGTGAACAGCTAGGATGACAGTCGAACATCCTCTGAGGGGTCCTGGATTGGAGAGGGTGCAGGCTGGGCTGAGGGGACTCCACAGCCCCCCCCCCATGAATTTCGTGCACTGGGCCTCTAGTATTCTTTATAAATCAGAATTAATTCTCAAAAACATTGTGTATTCCCACTGTCTCCCCTCCCTCTCCTGCAGTCACTATTCAAATGTCTTGGTCTGGCTTCACCCACAGCACCAGTGAGCCAGGCTTCCATGGGGCCAGATTGAATGTACTTCTCAGCGGCTGCATGAGCTTCCCCTCGCTGGGCTGTGAAAAGTCCTCTCTGCTGGCTCCCCTGCCAGTGGCGGCATTTTCTGAGCTGTGTGTCATCCTCTCCTGAGCACCTCTCCACATTGAAGCCCCTCGGAGTTTGATTCTGGGCCTCTATTCTCTTCCCTGACTTTGTTCCTGCTCGTCTCCAAGGTTTGATCCCATCTTTGTGTTCATGACAGAGCTGTTTGGAGCTTTGATGTTCTGTGGCTCCACACTGGCATTTTCAACCACAGCCTCCGATCCCATGTGGTCCTTAGAAATGCCTGTTCCTAAAACAAACCTGAGAGTTCTGTTCCCCATGTTCTGTATCCTTGTTCCTCATGTCATAAAGAGGGCCACCATCTGATCACGCGTCAAACCTAACACTTGACCGTCTTCCTAGCAGGTGTTTGAATATGTTCCGCCTCCTCGGCTCTCCACACACCCTCCCATCAGTTCCCCTTCCACGCTTGCCTTTCCCTAATCCAGCCTACCCACCCACCCCACCCCCTCCCGCCCGCCCCCAGCAGCTAGAACGTTCCTTGAAAAATGAGTTCCAATGATACTGGACTTGTGCTTCCCAGGAGACTTGCAATGAGACCCCCCTTCGCCATCATCTCCAAGGCCTCCTCCTTCTTTCTTGCAGAGCCTTGTGCCCCTTGCCCCTTGCCCCCGGCTCTCCAGACGCAGCGATTCCCTCCCTCCCTCCCACCCTCCTCTGTCAGGGCAGGCACCTCGCACTGTGGCTCTGTGCACGGGACTAGCTCCTCCGTTAATGCCCTCTCTTCAGAGGGCCCGCAGACCCGCCTGCTGCCCAGGGGCAGCAGATGCAAGGATGGGACAGAGCCTCTGTCCTCTGACCCAGCTACAGACTAGGCACTTGCTCAATATGAGTCAAATGAATGGCATTTGCCAAGTTCTTCACTGCTGGGAGCGCCATACTGGTTTGCATTTCAGAAACGGTCAGAACTACTTTGACGTAATATTATAGGACAGAGCTGCCACAATTGTAACAGTGCTCCCTGCCACAAAGGCACACCAAACTTTTAGATCTGATAATAGGCATAATCTAAGGTTGAAAAGGAAGGGGGGCACAGAGGGCAGTGTTACCCACTGTTCATTTCTCTCAAGCACTTTCTCTGTGCCAATGTGGGTCTAAGTATTCTGCAGATGCTTTCACTCAATTGCATAACCATTCTGTTTGTTTGGTGTTATTGTTATTCCCATTTTATGGATGAGGAAGCTGTGGTCGGTCACATGGTTAAGCTCACAGAACTCCCAACTGAGAAGTGGCCTGCCGACATCCTCTGACTAGGGCCAGCTACTCCCCTAACTCACAATGTTCTCCTCTGAGAGGCTACCAAGGGCCCACCTCACAGGCTTCCTGTGAGAGCCAGTGGTCAGGAAAGTGCCCTCCTCAGTGCTTGTTGACACACTGATTTGATTTCAGGGATTCTGTTTCCCTGTTCACTCTGCTTCTCCTGAATGGAAATCTTTACAGATTGTCAGCCTTCCTCCATCTACATTGTCTTTATCTACAGAAGGAACAAAGTACCACACGTACACACATCACACACAGAAACATACACCATACACAGACACCCATATACACACATTACACACACAATATGCACACATCCACATAATACACACACATGCACATACTCTTTGCATATCTAGTTCATGATAAATTAATTTTTATATCCTAAGCAAAAAGAACCCAAACAGACCCACACTCTGACACATCATAATTAAAATGCCAAAAATTAAAGACAAAGAGAGAATCTTAAAGGCAGCAAAAGAAAAGCCATTTGTTGCCTACAAAGGAGCTCCCATAAGACTGTCATCTGATTTATCATCAGAAACTCTATAGGCTGGAAGAGAGTGGCATAAAGCATTCAAGTTAATGAAAACCAAAGATTTGAAACTAAGTTTACTATATCCAGCAAGGCTATAATTCAAAATAGATGGTGAAATAAAGACTTTCCAGACCAAAAAAAAAGGCTAAAGGAGTTTATCACCACCAAACCAGCACTACAAGAAATGCTAAAGGAACTGTTGTAATGAGAAGATATATATCTCAAGTGGCCAAATTATTATGATCTTATTATGATCTCTGAATGCATAATAATCTGGTCATGTCCCCTCCCCTTGGCCAGGCTGGCCAGACCCCACCCATGCATAAATTCATGCATTGGTCCTCATATATATATATATATATATATATATATATATATATATATATATGGAGATAGATAGGCATACAGAATTAAAAGGGCAACAAATAAGTACTATAAATAATAACCTTAAATGATTAAATACTCCAATCAAAAGGCACAGGTTAGTTGATTGGATAAAAAACATGACCCAATTACTAGTATATACTATCTACAAGAGACCCACCTCAGAAAAAAAGACTCATACAGCATGAGAGCAAAGAGATGGAAACAAAATTTTCCATGCAAATGGAAATGAAAAAAGAGCTGATTTAGCAATACTCCTATCTGACAAAATAGATGTCAAAATGAAGGCAAATCACAATAGACAACAAAGGTCACTACATAATACTAAAGGTATTGATGCAACAAGAGGATATAACCCTGGTAAACATATATGTGCCCAAAATCTACAAAAACTTCTACCAGACTTTAAGGGAGAGATTGGCAACATTACAGTCATAGTAGGGGACTTTAACACCCCACTGACTTCACTGGATTGATCTTACAGATAAAAAATGAACAAGGAAGAAGTAACTCTAAAAGACACACTGAATCAGATGGATTTAACTGATATTTATAGAACATTTCACCTCAAAGCAACAGAATATGCATTCTTCTCAAATGCAAATGGGTCATTCACAAACATAAGCCACATGTTAGGACACAGAACAAGTCTCTACAAGTTCAAGAAGATTGAAATCATATCAACCATCTTTTCATATCACAATGGAATGAAATTAGAAATCAACTATAGCAAAAGACTCAAAAACATTCAAACATATAAAGGCTAAACAGCATGTTATTAAATAAAGATTGGGTTACCAATGAGATTAAGAAATAAATAAATAAAAACTTCCTGGAAACAAATGAAAATGAATACACAACAACCTCAAATATCTAGTACACAGCAAAAGCAGTAATGAAAGGGAAGTTCATAGCACTATAGACCTACCTCAAAAAAATAATAATAAAAAACTATTTAACCCTACAACTTAAAGAGCTAGAAAGAAAACAACAAGGAAAACTAGGAGTAAGTAGAAGGAAAGAAATAGTAAATATTAGAGCAGAAATAAATAGCATAGAGGCTAAAATAACAATACAAAACATGAATGACACCAAGAGCTGGGTCTTTGGAAAGATAAACAAAATTGATGGACCATTAGCCAGACTTATCAGGAAACAAAAAGAGAGAATCCAAATAAATTAAATCACAAACAAAAGCAGAGGAGTAACAACTGACCCCACAGAAACAGAAAGGATTGTAAGAAAATACTATGAACAACAATATGCCAAAAGTTGGACAATGTGGATGAAATGGACAAATTACTAGAAAAATACAATCTTCCAAACTGAATCAGGAAGAATCAGAAAACCTGAATAGGCCAATAACAATGAGTAAAAAGAAGCAATAATCAAAACACTACCAGCAAACAAAAGCCCAGTTACAGACAGCTTCACAGGTGAGTTTCACCAACATTCTAAGAAGAACTAACACCTATACTCCTAAAACTATCCCCAAAAATTCAAGGGTAAGGAACACTTCCAAACGCTTTTTATGAAGTCAGCATTATCCTAATTCTAAAACCAGATAAAGACACTACAAGAAGAGAATTATAGGCCAATATCCCTGATATACATAGGTGCTAAAATCTTCAACAAAATATTAGCAAGTTGGATCCAGCAATATGTTAAAAAGATCATATATCATGACAAAGTGGGATTTATTCCAGGGATACAAGGCTGGTACAATATCCACAAAACAATAAATGTGATACATCACATAAAGAAATTGTAAGGCAAAAATCACATGATCCTATCAAGAGATGCAGAAAAAAAACATTTGACAAAATCCAACACCTATTTTTTATTAACATTCTCAGCAAAGTGGGAATAGAGGGATCACACTTCAACATGATAAAGGCCATATATGACAAGCCTACAGCACATATCTTGTTCAATGAGAAAAAACTAAAACCATTTTCCCTAAGAACAGGAACAAGACTCGATGTCACTTTCACCACTCTTATTCAACATAGTACCGGAAGTCCTTGCCACAGTGATCAGACAAGAAGAGAAAACAAAATGCACCCAAATTGGAAATCAGGAAATAAAACTGTCATTATTCAGATGACATGATATTGTATATAGAAAACCCTACAGACTCCATAAAAACCTACTAGATTAATAAATGAATTTGGCAACATAGCAGGATACAAAATTTACACCCCAAAATTGATGTGTGTATATTTTATACACCAATAAAATGAATTCTCAGAAAGAAAAGGAACTAAACAAACAATCCTGTTTAGCATTGCCACAACAACAACTAAAATAAGATACTTAGGAATAAAATTAACCGAGGAGATAAAAAGACTTGTACTTGGAAAACTACAGGACGTTGAAAAAAAGAGATAGAAGGAGATATAAACAAGTGGAAGAGTATTCCATGTTCATGGATTGGTAAAATCAACATCATTAAAATGTCCATACTACCCAAAGTAATCTACAGATTCACTGCAATCTCTATTAAAATACCAACAGCATATTTCACAGATCTAGAACAAATACTCCAAAAATTTATATGGAACCACAAAAGACCCTGAATAGCTGCAGCAATATTGAGGAAGAAGAACAAAGTTGGAGAGATTACAATACCAGATCTCAAGTTATACCCAAAGCCACTGTAATGAAGACAGCCTGGTACTGGCCCAAGAACAGGCATATAGATCAATGGAACAGAACAGATACCCCAGAAATTGACCCAAGCCATTATGCCCAATTAATATTTGACAAAGGAGGCAAGAGCATGCAATGGAATCAAGACAGTCTCTTCAATAAATGGTGATGGGAAAATTGGACAGATACATGCAAAAAAAGAAAACTAGACCACCAACTTACACCATACACAAAAATAAACTCAAAATGGATAAAACATTTATATGTAAGTCATGAAACCATAAAGATCTTAGAAGAAACCACAGGCAGCAAAATCTCAGATATCTCTCATAGCACTGTTTATTGATACATCTCCGCTGTGGTCGGCAAACCTGCGGCTCGCGAGCCACATGAGGCTCTTTGGCCCCTTGAGTATGGCTCTTCCACAAAATACCACGGCCTGGGCAAGTCTATTTTGAAGAAGTGGCATTAGAAGAAGTTTAAGTTAAAAAAATTTGGCTCTCAAAAAATATTTCAATTGTTGTACTGTTAATATTTGGCTCTGTTGGCTAATGAGTTTGCCGACCACTGGTAAAGGAAGTAAAGAGAAAATAAACAAATGGACTACATCAAAATAAAAAAGTTCTGCACAGCAAAAGAAAACATCAACAAAATAAAAAGGGAGCCCACTGTATGGGAGAACATATTTGGCAATGATACATCTGATAAAAAGTTAATATTCAAAATATATAAGGAACTCATACAACTTAATAAAAGGAAGAATTTAAAAATGGGCAAAGGACCTAGATAGACACTTCTCCAAAGTGGACATACAGATGACCAAGAGACAGATGAAAACATGCTCAAAGTCACTGATCATCAGAGGGATGGAAATTAAAATGACAATGAGGTATCACCTCTCACCTGTCAGAATGGCTTCCATCAACAAATCCACAAACGACAAGTGCAAGGGAGGATGTGGAGACTGGTGCAGCCCCTATGGAAAACAGTATGGAGTTTCCTCAGAAAATTAAATATGGAACTGCCATTTGACCAGTGATCCCACTTCTAGGAACATAGCCTAAGAAACCTGCAGCACCAATCAGAAAGCATGTATGACCCTATGTTCATAGCAGCACAACTTATAACAGCTAAGGTCTGGAAACAGCCCAGGTGCCCCCTCAGTAGATGAGTGGATAAAAAGCTGTGGGACATTACACCATGGAACACTGTGCAGTGGTAAAAATAAATAAATAAATAAATAAATAAATAAATAAATAAATAAATAAATAAAAATAAAAAATAAAAATAAATGGCTCTCTCACCCTTTGAGACAGCACGGAGGGACCTGAGACTATGCTAAGAGAATAAGTCAGTCAGAGAAAGACAAGTATTACATTATCTCACTCATATGTGGAATCTAATGAACAAAATAAACTGATGTACAAAACAGATCCAGAGACAGAACATAGAACATCTTTATCTCAGAGGGAAAGTGGGGGTGGTTGGTGGTGGGATGTGATCACCCGAAGAAACAGTTTATAACCTGACAGACAGTAGGGTGCTGAAGGCCTCGGGCGAGAAGGGGTCAATGGTCAAAAAGGGACATATGTAATACTTTCTATAATAAAGATTTAATTTTTAAAAGTTGAAGCTTAGTTTTCATTTTGTGAAAGAAACCAAACATTTATTTTTCACTCAGAAAGAGATACCTTTGTTAGTTAAGCTTGAGCTTGATATATAGCTAAACAGAATGGACTAACATGTGTTCATTTTGCACCTGAGATTTTTACACATGAGATTGGTCTCCCAATATTCTTTTTTAAAAATCCTCACCAGAGGGTATGTTTTATTATTATCATTATTATTATTTTAGAAGAGAGAGAGAGAGAGAGAGAGAGAGAGAGAGAGAGAGAGAGAGAGAGAGAGAGAGGAAAGAAACATTGATATTAGAGCAAAACATTGATTAGTTGCCGCCCATGCACACCCTGACCAGGAATCGAACCCGCAACCTTTTGGTGTCCTGGATGATTCTCCCACCTACTGAGCCGCTCGGCCAGGGGGTCTCCCTACATTCTTAGTCAAAGCCTCAATGAGCTTTTTACAGAACAGTTTGCACTTTGCATGCCCCCGGGTGTTCAGAGCGAGGAGAGCAGGGGCCCTGTGTGCCAGGGCTGTCCCGGTGGCTGGACCCGCCCTCTGCTGCCCCACTGCAGCTTTCCTCTGTGCTTAAGGCATATCCTGGCTTCTTTCACTTAAAAAAAAAAAAAAAAAAAAAAAAAAAAAAAAACCTTTTCCCAGGGGATGGATTTGCTGTGCAAAGCTGAGGAGACAGGAAAGGAAATTGTGCCGAGTCTTCCAGCCTCAGACACATTGACCGTCTTTGCGGCCTGTCTAGGCAGCTGTGTGTCCTGAAGACCAGAGAGGAAACCTATCAATAAACAAAAAGTGAAACCGATCAATAAACAAAGGGCTCACGCTCCCAGGTGAGCGGCTGCAGCAGGAGCTCCTCCACCAGCCCTGCGCGGAGGGGCGGCTCTGCCAGGCCAGTCCCCACCCAGGGAACAGGTTCTCTAACCTGATTCCCGGGCCCTCCTGTTAGCTTCCCAGGCTCCATAGATTCCAGATTCTCCTCTGGATCCGCAGCTGCTCGGGCTGGCTCCGGCGCCTGGCACCGTGGGTGCCAGCGGGGCTTGGCATGCCCGCTGTGCCGAGGTGAGACCAGGGTGCTGGGAGGACTTGGAGCGGCTGTCTCTGCACCTGCGGCGGTGGCTCCGGCGTCACCCTCTGTGCCTGCCTCCTCAGGGGGAGGGGAGAGGGGAGCTTCCTTAGAGCCGGAACCTAAGGGGTCAGAGCAGGGCCCCAGCAGACGAGGCGTCAGCTCAGCGGCTCCCCTCCAGCCAGCTGCTGCCCAGGGAGGGTCTGCGGAGGCAGGACGTTGGCAGGACCCCCCCCCCTCGGCTCTCCTCGCCGGCCAGGCCAGCGCCAGTAACAGAACAGGAGGCAGCGGGTGCCGCGGGGCGGGCGGGGTGGGCGGCTGTGGGTGCCCTCCTCCTCTGAGCACCGCCCGGCTCCCCCAGCTCGCTGGAGGCCTCAGCTCGGCAGAGTTTGAGTTAGACAAACCCTGAGGGTTATGCCTGTTTGGAGCAGGCGTGGGGTGTGAAAGCTCGGGAAGTGCCACGTGCTGGTGTGAAAGGGGAATAGGAGAAAAGCCCCTTCGCCATCCTCCCAGGCCGGACTGCCCGCCGGTGCCCCTCACCAACCGCAGCCTCTGCGGGCGCCCACGGCACGCGTCCCTGCACAGCGGGCAGGTGGCTGAGGTTCTAACTCACATCATTTCCACTGTGGGCCTGAATGCTCATCAGCTTTTTAAAAAATCCAGTTTTTCAAAGCAGAGTTGAAAGAAGTGTTAAATCTCTGCTATTATTAGGAAGGCGCTGAAGCACCCTTTCCTTTTGCAAAACCATTGACAACATTAAAAAAAAAAAAAAAAAACAGACGGGATGGGGGGCTGGTGGAGAGGCGACCCAGGGGTGTGGAGGTGCACAGGCCTGTGGCTGGGAGTGAGCAGGCCAAGGGGCCGGCTCCCAGGCCAATGCTGGCCGCCAGGGGGCAGCCAGAGCGGGAATCTCAGCCACAGGGACCTTCCTTGGTTTCAGGTCTTTGATCTTTAGCTCAGAGATTCCCACAGGGGTGGCGGTGTGTGTGTGTGTGTGTTGGGGGGGGGGTGGCGGTGTGTGTGTGTGGGGGGGGCGGCTGTGGGGTGTGGGTATTGGGACAATGAGAGATGTCACATTTCAGCAGCTCGGAGGGATGGCCATGGCCTCCAAGGCGGCATCACCGGCTCAGACAGCAGCCTGTGCTTGCTTCTCTGCAGAGAAGCCCTGAAGGAAGGAGTGGGCTGTCACCCACTGAGGGGAGTGAGTGAGGCAGAAGGTGGTGCATGTGGCCGAGGGTCACATGGGAGCCAGGCGTGTCCTCTGTGACTGCTCTCCCAGGGGTCTCTGCGGTGGGCACTGCAGCCTCTGTGCACCTGCCCCAGCGTTGAGTGTGCGGCACCGGCAGGACTTTCTCTCCCCCTGGCTCGCTTTCTCCTTGTAAAGTGAAAATCTGAACCCCAGAGCCCTCCCCGCTGTGTCCTCCCCACTGTGCCCTCCCCAGTGTGCCCTTCGGGCTGTGCCCTCCGCCAAATGGCAAAATTGAATTTTGCCTTAAGGAATCCCATCATTTTATTGGTTCTATTTCCACTGTTACGGCTGCTAAAGGACCTATGGTGGGGTTATCATTTTTATTCTAGAAGCTTCTTTATAAGCAATTTTCAACTGAATTAACCAAGGCAGCCTATTCTTATCATTCCACATCTTTTGTTATTCAAATTATTCTAATAGACAGAGAGAAAGTATTCACTCAGCTAAAATGGAAGAAATTTGCATAGTAAAAGGATGGCAGCCTTATTATCACCATAATAATACAGACTAATTCTGCAAGTATAAATGAAGCTGTGAATATAGCAGTATTCTCAGTCTGAAAGGGTCATTTCAGACACCCATTCAATACAGGAACTGTGGGCCTTCTGGGAAAAGGAGAAGTTCCTTCTGACGAGAAATGTGGTTACCAGAAAAAGTAAGGGGCTTTTTTCAGAAGTCTTGAAGGAAAACCTCATTGGCAGTGATGAGCCTACTGCCTTAGATGCAAAACAGGAGGAATGCTGGGAAATAACTGGTGGCCGCGGGCCTCACCGGAAGTTCTGTTTGGTTTTGTTTCCATGAGGACCTGCTGCTGCTGGAGAACCCAAGTCTGCCCTCGCTGTGCGAGTGGGGTTCTGGGGTGCCACTGAAGTAAGCATTTTCAGAAGTCCCCCAGGAGGGTGAGATGTTTGTGTGGGTTCCATTCCTCAGGCTGCAAGTGTTAACGCCCAGACTTCGTGATCCCCAAGGACCACCAAGGAGCCGAGTCCGATGCAATAAACAAAAGAGCCTTTTCCATGCTAGCATGGGCCCCCCCACTCACGCCGGCAGCATGGCGGAAGAGAGAGAATTTCTTCCAGTCCAGGGGTTTTACTCCGGTCGACGGTGATGTCACTGCCTCGGCTAACCCTGATTGGTTGGGTGAGGGCTAGGGATAACTCCGCCCTGCGGGGCGGAGTCGGGAGCTCATCCTCGCCCCGCCCTGCCCTCTCACAAGGTCCATGTCCCTTAACCCAGGCCTGGGAAGGGCCGCTGTGGCTCCACAGAGCCAGATGCAGGGCCAGTGTGCAGCCTCCGGCCCATGTGCAGGGGCCCAGTTCAGCACAGGCAGGCCAGGCTCTGAATCCATCGTGTGGAGCCCACAAGGCCACGGCCATGGCCACGGCCACGGGGACCCATGCAGGGAAAGGCACCCCCTGCACAGGAGTCTCAAGAGAGCTAGAGGGCGCGAGCCCAGAGCAAGCGAACACCCTGGTCTAGGAGTTTACATATTCAGGTTCCTGCCCTGGTCATGGCCAGGCCTGTTCTGAACACTGGCTCGCCCCCAAGCACCTTCCCGTGTCACTCAGACCCACTGGGCACGCGACAAACTGCCTGTGACCAGTGGGGGACAGACTTGGATGGTGTGAAATCGCAGCTTTCTAGCAAAGTTGTAAAAACGGAATGCTTATATTTCCAGTCTCTCCTTTACTCCTTTCTGATTAGCATAACGGTATTACTGCTTGCAAATGAGCATTAGCTGAGAAGAGTGATCAGACGTAAGGATCAGTGCTGCTTGCTAAGTCGTGTTCCTCCCAGTCATTTCAGAGGATGACCTGGAGGGAGAGAAAATGAGAGAATTGGGGAGTGAGGGATATTTCACAGAGGAGTCTCCAGAGGAATTTAACTTCAGAAAAAAATGACAAGGAGACCAAAAGGCAAATGTGGAGGGAGTCCAAGCAACGGAGGAATGAAGAAAGATGAGTGCAGAGAGCCAGCAGGCCACCCAGCCGTCAGTCTGACTTGCCATCCCACTTAGGGTGTGAGCGCTCTCTGTCACTGTAAGAAACCTGTGAAGAATTTGTGTGTGTTTATTGAGCCAGAGTGTCAAATGCCAGTGTGAGAAATGGCTCACCTGTCCAAATGTCCAGTGACAGACTAGGAAGCATGGCAAAATGAGGCTTTTAATAACACTCTGGAGAGTGGGGCCCATTGTACAGGGTCACATGTGGGGCAGGGGATGTAGTCTGTTTATGTAGCCCCTCCTCCAGTTCCTCATTGGCTGAGGACTATGTGGTCACCTGTTTCCTAATAGGTCGCCCAGGTCTTACCATCTCCCATTGGGTTATCTTAAAAAATGGCTCCTTTTCTAGTGGCCTCCACCTCCCTTGGTCTGGGGGAATCTTCTGGAACATGTGCTACAGCCTGTGCACAGCTCTCCCCCTCTCCCCACCCCCACATCCTGTTTGCTCTGGGAGACTCAGGGACCACCTGGCCACATGCTGTTTCTTTTCTATGAGGATGAATCAGAGGCATGTTTCTTACACCAGAAACAAAATCTCAGCAGGCTAAGCATGCTCCAGTTTTCACCTTGTTTTATACTTTACAATCAAAAGAGAAACACAAGTGGGTTACATGAAATCCCTGGTGATAGGTTAGGGAGGTGGGAGAAACAGAGGGGAAATCTGTGGGATTGGATGAAAAGTAAAATGATAAACACATTAATAGTCAACAGTTAAACGATAACAATGAGGATTTATGGCCGCTGCCTGGTGTCTTGGCTGTGCCAGTGAGGTCTGGAAGGGAGCCATCCTAACTCCTGAGGGCATGTTAAGTAGATGAAAGGACAATAGACGGGCTGAAGGTAAAGCTGACCTTTGCCAGGAAGATACTGGCCTGGGACATGACTACCAGCCATAAGTGCTTTTACTTGTAGTTAAAAAGTTTTCGTCTCAGACCACCCTTTGTGGTTCCTTTAGGTCTGAGTTTGAAGGCCGCCACACAGGCTTCCCCTGAGGGGTCAGGTCAGCATGTGCCCTTTCCTCCACGTCTCCCAGCGGGGTTACCTGCCCAGCAAGGACTGTCCATCACAGCTTGTCGTCGTGCTGTCTTGTCACCCTGGTTGAAGGGTTCCAAAAGACGCTAGCGAACCCTCAATGTGATGGGGCTAGGGACATAACCCCCTCCCCTTACCTTTAGAGAGAGGCCCCGGCTCCTCATCTCCCCAAACGGGTCCTCCTAGAGAGAGGAGACGCTGCAGCCACACTTCTCTGGCCGCTGAGCACGCCCTGCACCCGCTCCGCTACCTCTGTGTGGGGGCTGGGGTGCCCCCTGCTCTGTATTTCACCAGCATTCGGATGCGTCCCAAGGAAAGGACAGAGATCCCAGGCCTGGGTCACACCAAGGGCAGTCAGATTGTTGATGATGATGTGAAGGGCACCAAGCGTTAGCCGGACACGGGTTCAGCAACCTGAGTACTTGTGTTCTGGCTGGGAAAGAATTCAGGACCAAGACTCAAACTATAAGAGCAAGTTTATTTAGAAAGCCACAGAGGTGGAGGAGGCAATTCCTAGAAGAAATGGGCTCAGGAAACAGGTTGAGAAGCAAAGGAAGGGCCCTTGGAGCTTGGGAGTGAGGCAGGGGACGGTGCTGCATTTGGGGATGGAGGGGGGAGGGGAGGTGCTGGTCCTCCAGGGCTTTCAGGCGGAGGCTGTAGGGGAGGCCCAGGGGAGGCGGCAGTAGAATATGCAGCGCTTCCCAGGGTGTCCTTTCAGAGTGTGGTCTCCACTGATGGACTGGCCAGCACAGGGCAGGGGCCACTATCCAGGGCAGCCGGCCCTGAGGTCCCCGTGGGATTGCTTGGCATCTTTTCTGTGTCTGGAGCCGAAACACAGCGGAGGCCCAGATGCTCTCTCTCTGAGGAGAGGCCAGGGGTCCACCGCACGCGCTGAGGAGAGGCCGCCTGGGGATGAGGCCCCCGCCACTGTCCGCTCTAGGCGCTGGGGCTTTCCACCTGTGACCTTCCTTCTGGGCCGGCCCATTCCTCGTCCGCTAGCTGCTAACTGCCCTCCACAGCATCGCAGTGGTCTGACCACCCGCGGACAGACTGGCCCTTCCCTTCGAGACGCCAGCAATTTAGTCTCTTTCTTCTTTTCCCCAGTCCTGAGCCTCCATTCCTATGAACTGTGAGCCCTGGAGGTCGGTTTTGCCTCTTCCATCAGGAGCCAGAGGATGGCAAGAGTCAGAACTTGGCCTCCAAGGCACGGGTAGGCCCCAACCAACTATGTGTTTGTGTGGCATTTACTGAAATACTAACACCTTGAATTTCACGCTCTTCCTCTGTCAAACAGCAGGCGGGGAGCCTTAGAAGACTGATGGAAGAACGTATGTCAAGCACCCAGCCACAATAGCAATACCAAGAGACAAAACCCCAGAAGTCTATGCGTTTCCTGTCGCTGCCCTAACAAACTGCCCTAGCCTTCATGGTTTCAGTTTACACCAGCACAGCGTGTATCACCGCGCAGTCCTGGAGGTCCGAGGTCCGGCACAGGTCTCTCCGGGCGAAGGGCCAGGTGTTGGCAAGGCTGCACTCCTGCTGCTGCCTCCACTGGGATCTGTTTCTTGCCTCCAGTGTCCCCAGGCCTCCTGCTTTCCTTGGCTCATGGCCCCGACCAGGCTCACCCCAACTCTGCTTCTGCCATCACCTCTGCTCTGACTCTGCCCCTCCTGCCTTCCCCTGCCCAATAAGAAGCCTTAGGCTGATCTAAAGCAGGGGAAACACAGGCTAGTCTTGCCAACTTTGCCATGAGGTGACACATCCACAGGTCCAGGATTAATGTGGGTATCGCTGAGGGCCGTTATTTGACCAACCACGTGAAAAAGGCTGGAAAGACTGAAAGCAGAGGCAGAGCTGGATCGAATGGAGGGGGACTGTCTAGGCACAAGCCCCTCATCCTTCATGAGAGGAGACAAGGGGTCCTGGAGAAATGACTACAAGGGACCAAGCAAGAGGTCGGATCGCCAGATAAAGTTTCTAGATCACCAGTAGAGAACGGAGACAATGCCTGTCAAAATTGGAAGGAGGCAAAGACGAGCGAAACAGCAGATGAAAAGTAGAAAGTGGAGCCCAAATGGCATCATTATTCACTTGTAGTCAATGAGTGAATCTAAAGGAGCAGAATGAGGAGCTCAAAACACGGGCGAAACCTACTGCAGCTCCGGAAACAACTGCTAGCAGGATGGAGAGCAGCTTCTCTCCCTCTCGCTCCTCGTGCTTGCGTTGCTTGTTTGCACTTCCGTTTTGCTGGAATAAACATCCAGAGAAAGGAAGCATCTTTGCAGGCCTGCTCACAGGAGATATCCTTGTTTGTCCCTCAGAGCGGGAGCACACCTTCTGGAAAGCTCTATCCGCTGGCCGTGCCTCCAGTGGTCCCTGCTACAGAGTCTCACTCCCTCTCCGCAGGTCCGGGTTAGGCTAGGGGGAGGGAGAGCTGAGCATGTGCTCAGCTAGCTGCGTGGGCCAGCCGCCCGTAGTGCATGGGCACAGGCTGGCGCTGGCCCAAGCCCTGCCCACACCTCCCATGCTGCGCTGGGCTCACTGCAGACAGGGAAGGCCACCCCTGAGGCTGCAGGCTCATTTTTATCTATCTATCTATCTATTTATTTATTTATTTATTCGTTTATTTTTAATGGCGCACAATTGTTTACTTCTGGAATGTTTCATTTCATCTTTTCAGACCACGCTGACCATAGGTAACTGAAGCCACAGAGAGTGAAACTGTGGACGGGGTGGGCTTTGTACACCGAAGAGCCTGCGTTGGGAATAAGAGTGTTCTTTCTCTTCGCGTCTTTCTGTTGATGAAAGTATTACATGCGTGTCCTTATCCCCCGAGGCTCCCACCCCGCTCGTGCCCTCACCCCTGCGTCCGTGTGCATTGGCCATGCTGTGTGCATGGTGAGCTCTCCGGGCTGCCCTTTTAGGAAACAGTGCTGCTGTTTGCACACATTGATCTGATTCCTAAAAGCTTTGAGCACAGATGTTCTACTGGAGAGAACAGAACGAAGTAATGTTACTGCTGGCAGGGCGGCCGCACCTC
>OY882867.1:70573016-70575516 GCA_963693515.1 Pipistrellus nathusii | reverse complement strand
GAGACGGGTGCCAAATCCATGGCAGGCAGGCATGATCTCACACCCATGCGACATGCTACACACATGTGCTGTGCATATGGAAGTTCACACACACACACCCCGATGCAGGAGAACGTGTATACCAACTTCTATGTGCATGAACTATTTAGTGGAATGCTGGAGACAGGAGCATGTGTACACCCTCGCGGTGGCACGGCATTATGCCCACGTGGCAAAGGGCGCGGACGGGGAGTAACGGGTGACAGGGGTCCGGGGCAACCGGAGGGGAGCCTGTGGGAGGGCCGGCGCCTCTGTGCTCACTGCGGGGGTCCCCAGCACCTTGGTCACCACCATTAGCACCCACAGGAGCTTGTTACTGCTGCAGGGATAATGCCTTACCCTCATGAGCACACCGAGGCCGCCTGTGGAACTGCATTGTGCACGGCCGGTGTCCTCTGCTTAAGAGTTTTGTTAAAAGCCAGCTGACACCCCCCTTCCCCAACACACACACTAAAATCTTCCTAGGGCTTCTTCTTGGTTTTATCACAACCAAAGTACTTACGTGACTTATGAGCTGAGCGGACCTAGCCTCTCTCCCCTCCCTCCCCTCCAAACCCCGGCTTGAGCGCCCAGGTGCCTCTGTGCCCCTCTTCGGGACGTCCTCGCCCACATCTGCCCCAGACCCTCAGCATGACTCCGTGCGCGCCCCCAGACGCCTTCCCACTCGGCACCCCTTCCCGGGGCCTGCACCTCCGCGGCGGGCGCTCTGCCGGGCTCCCTGCGGCGGCAGCTGGCTTGCGGGTTGTCTGTCACCTTGTGGGTCCTGTATCCCCAACGCCTGTACTGCCTGTGCACAGCAGACACCACCCACACATGTACACACACATGCATGTGCACTTCACACACATGCACGCACACACACGCCTATGTGCACATACCACACATGCATGCCTGCACACACACAGACACACACACGCTGAACAAGGACATAAAGGTGCCGTCCTGGTCTGATTACAGAAAGCACCGCCGTTCCCCGGGAACCGGGAGACCTTGGGGAGATCTTTGTAGAAACCTCCGCCGGAAGCTCTGCTTCTCCAGAGGCTCCGCCTTCCACGGCGCAAAGATGCGCTGGAGAACAGCTTGCCCCTGAGACGGACACGCCCAGGCCTCCGCGAGGGCCTGCTCTGACTCGCTGGGAACCACATGCCTATCCGCAGCAAGGTCTGACCCAGGCCACTCTCCCTGACAAATAAAAAGGTTGTTTCAGTGATACCTCAAATATAAATTAGTTAAAAATCACTTATACCTCAGGGGAGGGAGAGAGGGAGAGGTGGGGAGAGAGGGAAAAAAAGAAAAAAAGAAGGGAGGAAGGGAGGGAGGGAGGAAAGGGAGGGAGGGAGGGAGGGAGGGAGGGAGGGAGGGAGGGAGGGAGGGAGGGAGGGAAAGAAGAGGAGGGAGGGAAGGAGGAGGAAGGAGGTAGAAGGAGGGAGGGAGGAAGAAGGAGGGAGGGAGGGAGGAGGGAAGAGGGAGAAGGAAGGAGGGAGGGAGGAAGAAGGAAGGAGGGAGGAGGGAGGAGGGAGGGAGATTGTTTACTTTGTGAGTGCATGGAGGAGAGTTTGGAGGCGGTGTGTAGCCCCAGGGCCATGCGGATCCCTTGCTGGCTAGATGCACAGTTCAGTCAGCCACAGTCTTATCCATTCTCGGTAGCAATGACATGCCTTGCCGGCCATATGTAGAGCCTAGCACGGCTGAAGCCACTGCACAGAGAAGTAGCCTGCTTTCCAGGATCTCCCGAAGGGACAGCCCCGGGAGCCGGGCTCCGTGTGAGGCGGCTGGGCTGCTGGTGCGGAGGGGCTGAGGCCTCCTGTCTGCGACCCCGTCTCCCTCTCCTCCTCGGCGCCGGTGCGGTGAACGCTGACCCCGAGGACCACGCTGGCGACACGCCCGCCCCGTCCTGCTGAGGGCACAGTGGCAGTCTCATCATTGCTGAACGAACTCCCAGTGCTTCGTTTGTGTTTTAAACTGCAAGAAGTGACTGGTGTTCCGAAGCAACTGCACACTCACTCCCGAAAGCTGCTCTCTGGCGGGCGGGCGCCCATGCTCCGGTCCAGGAGCTCAAGGAACAAAACGGAGTGAGGGATGTGAGAGCAGAGGTCTGGGTTCAAACCCAGGCTCCGCAGCTTCCTGCCTGTGCCACTCACCTCTCCTTCCCAGGGGTCGCCCTCGATGGCACGGCCCGCTTCACAAGGCGGCCCCTTCCCGGGCCCTGGCGTCACGTGCACGCCATGGCCAGGAACGGAATGCGCTCGTAAGCACAGCCTGGCGCCCTTGTACACAGGCTGTGCAGCCGCTCTGAGCGCAGCAGAAAGAGGGAAGTGTCTTGAGTAAAAGAAGATGTAGAAGTTGTTATGTAGCTAGAAAAAGGGAACTGGGATCTAGAGAGGTAGGAATAAATAAACATACTCGCTGGTGTCAGGGATCTGACACAAGGTACCTCTTTTAGTTTTCACAATCACAAAAT
>OY882867.1:70540516-70570516 GCA_963693515.1 Pipistrellus nathusii | reverse complement strand
TTGGTTAGAATCATCCTGATATGCCAAGGTAGTGGGTTGATCCCGGGTCAGAGCACATACAAGACACAACCAAGGAGTGCATGACTAAACGGGACAACAAACCTCTCTCTCTCTCTCTCTCTCTCTCTCTCTCTCTCTCTCTCTCTCTCTCTCTCTCTCAAAAGTTATAAATTTAAGGAAAGAAAACTAGAAATAAATAGAGGAAATGACCTCAAGTTAACAAAGGAACAAAGGCCATATACGAAACAAAGGCCGTGTATGAAAAGCTAACATCATCTCAGTCAACAGTGAAAACCTAACAGCCAGGGTGCACCTCATTCAACACAGACCAATCCCCGCTCAAGCCAGAGCGATCCAGCCCAACCCTGCTCCCTGCCCAGACCCGCACCCTCCTGTGGGCACCCATGGCCATGCATATGCGCATACAGGATTTTTAGTTGACTACCTCCCACCCAACCACCCGCCTCCATCCCCTCCCAGGTTCCTCACTCTGTTCCATGCTTCCATGGCTCTGGATTCACTGTGTTCATCTGTTTATTTTCTTATTTAGATTCCACATGTGTGTGAGATCATGTGATACTTGTCTTTCTCTGACTTATTTCACTTAGCATAATACTCTCCAGGTCCCTCCATGCTGTCTCAAAGGGTAAGAGATTCTTCTTTTTACTGCTGCATAGTTTTCAGGGTGTACATGTGACACAGCTTTTTATCCACTGTCTGCTGACGGGCACCTGGGCTGTTTCCAGATCTTACTTATTGCAAACTGTGCTGCTATGAACATAGGGGTGCATGCATGCTTTCTGATTGGTGCTTAGGGTTTCTTAGGATATAATCCTAGAAGTGAAATCAATGGGTCAAATGGCGGTTCCATATTTAATTTTTGAGGAAACTTCATACTGCTTTCTGTAGTGACTGCAGGTCTGCATTCCCATCAGTAGTGCACGAGGGCTCCCTTTTCTCTGCATCCTAGCCAGCCCCTGTCATTTGTTAATTAGTTGATGGTAGCCATTCTCACAGGTGTGAGATGGTACCTCATTATCATTTTAATTTGCATGTGTCTGATGATCAGTTACTTTGAGCATGTTTTCATCTGTCTCTTGGCATTTGTATGTCCACTTTGGAGAAGTGGCTGGTTAGGTCCTTTGCCCAATTTTTTAATTGGATTGTTTGTCTTTCTTTGTTAAATTGTATGAGTTCATTATATATTTTAGAGATTAACCCTATTTAATAAAGGGCACATACTGTGGACTCCCTTTTTGTTTTGTTGATGGTTTCTTTTTCTGTGCAGAGCTTTTTATTTTGATGTAGTCTTATTTTCACTTATTTTCTCCTTTGCCATAGAACATGTAGCCATAAATATATTGCTATGAGAGATGTCTGAGATTTTGCTGTCTATGTTTCTTCTGAGATTTTATGATTTCCTGACTCACATTTAGGTCTTTTTCCCATTTTGAGTTTATTCTGAGTATGATGTAAGTTGGTTAATTTCATCTTTAGCATGTATCTGTCCAGTCCTTCCAGCACACTGAGTGAAGAGACTGTCTTGGTTCCATTGTGTGGTCTTTCCTCCTTTGTCAAATATTAATGACAGAGAGCAATGGCTTGGGTCCATTTTGGGTTTTCGGTCCTATTGTGATTTATACTAGAGGCCCAGTGCTCCGAGGCTTGGCATGGCCTGTGGGGATCAGCTCAAAACCGCAGTCCAAGCTGCCTGCTGCTCCTGCTCATTCCAGCCGCACTGCGCCTGCCACCACACTGCCTCTTGCCTCTCAGCAGGCTCAGGGCTGCTCTGCTGCAGTCTCTGTGTCAGCCAGCCTGAGCCCTGCGTCTGGTGTCCCTGAGTCAGCTAAGCAGCACTCTCACTGTGAAGGTGCCCTGACACCAGAGGGCAGCTCCTGCATTAAGCATCTGCCCCCTGGTGGTCAGTGCACATCATAGCAACTGGTGGAACTGTTGAGTAGATGAACAGTCACTGAGGCATATATATATATAGACTAGAGGCCCGGTGCACAAAATTTGTGCACCAGGGTGTGTGTCCTCAGCCCAGTCTTCACCCTCTCCAATCTAGGACCTGTCAAGGGATATCTGACTGTCCATTTAGGCCTAATCCCAGTAGGATATGGCCTAAATGGGCAGTCGGACATCCCTCGTACAATCCAGGACTGCTGGCTCCCAACTGCTCACCTGCCTGCCTTCCTGATTGCCCCTAACCGCTTCTGCCTACCAGTCTGATCACCCTGTAACCTATCCCCTGACAGCCTATTTGATGTCTAACTGCTTCCCTGTCCCTAATTTCCCTTCCCTGCAGGCCTGATCACCTCTAATTTCCCTCCTCTAAAGGCCTAGTCACCCCTAACTGCCCTTTCCTGCAGGCCTGATCCCCAACAACTGCTCTCCCCTGCAAGCCTAGGTCTCCCCCAATTGCCCTTCCCTGAAGGCCCAGTCACCCCCAACGTCCCTCCTCTGCCAGCCTGGTCTTCCCCATAGCCCTCCCCTGCAAGCTTGATCACCCACAACTGCCCTCCCTTGCAGGCCTGGTACCTCCCAACTGCCTTCCCCCTGCTGGCCTGATAGTCCACAACTGCCCTCCCTTGCAGGCCTGTTCCTCCCTTGCTGGCCATCTTGTGTCCACATAGGGACAGGATCTGTGACCACATGGGGGCAGCCATCTTGTGTGTTGGAGTGATGGTCAATTTGCTTATTACTCTTTTATTAGATAGGATAGAGGCCTGGTACATGTTTGGGGACCTGCTGGTTTGTCCTGAAGGGTGTCCCAGATCAGGGTTGAGGTTCCCTTGGGGAATGGGGTGGCCTGGGTGAGGGGCCTGTGGTGGTTTACAGGCTGGCCACGCCCCCCGGTGACCCAAGCAGAGGTCCTGATATCTGGGATTTATTTACCTTCTACAATTGAAACTTTGTAGCCTGGAGCAGAGCCAAGCCTCCTGCTTGCTCCATGGCCAGTCATTTTTGTTGGGATTTATGTATCTTCTATAATTGAAACTTTGTAGCATTCAGTGGAGGCCTGGGCCCCCAGGTTGTGTGGAAAGCTTGGCTTCCTCCATTGCTGGGAAAACCCAAGCCTCCTGCTCACTTTGTGGCCACAGCCATCTTGGCTGGGTTAATTTGCATACTCACTCCTGATTGGCTGGTGGGCGTGGCTGGTGGGTGTAGCAGAGTGGTGGTTAATTTGCACATTGCTCTTTTATTAGATAGGATGCCTGTTCTTGTGCCAGTACCAGGCTGTATTATAACTTGATACCTGGTATTGTGATCCTTCCAACTTTGTTTTTCGTTATCAAGATTGCTGCAGCTATTCAGGATCTTTTTTGGTTCCATCTAAATTTTTAAAGGATTTGTTCTAGATCTGTGAAATATGCCATTGGTATTTAATTGGGATGGCATTGAATCTGTAGATTGCCTTAGGTAGTATGGACATTTTAATGATGTTGGTTCTACCAATCCATATACACTGTATATTCTTCCATTTGTTCATATCTTCTCTCTATTTTTTTCAACATCCTGTAGTTTTCTGAGTACTGGTCTTTACCTTCTTGGTTAAGTTTATCCCTAAATATCTTAATTTTTTTCTTGTTGAAATGATAATGGGATTGCTTTTTTAGTTTCTCTTTCTGAAAATTAATTATGAGCATATAAAAAAGCCATCAGTTTTTGAATGTTGATTTTGTATCCTAATACATTGCCAAATTCATTGATTAAACCTAGTCTTTTTTTTGGTGGGGGATCTTTAAGGTTTTTTTATATATAATATCAAGTCATCTGTGAATGATGGGAGTTTTACTCCCTCCTTTCCAAATTGGATGCATTTTATTTCTTCTTGTCTGATTGCTGTGGCTAGGACTGCAGTGCTGTGTTGAATAAGAACTGGTGAAAGCAGACATCCCTGTCTTGCTTCTGTTCGTAGGGGAAATGTTTTAAATTTGTGCCCATTGAGTATGATGTTCACTGTAGGTTTATCATATATGACCTTTATCATGTTGAGATATGCTCCCTCTAGTCCCACTTTACTAAGAGTTTTTTTTTTTTTTATAAAAAGTGGGTGTTGGATTTGTCAAATGCTTTGCCTGTGTCTATTGATATGATCATGCGATATTTGTCTTTCAATTTGTTTATGCGATGTATCACGTTTATTGATTTGCAAATATTGTATTAATCTTGCATCCCTGGAATAAATCCCACTTGGTCATGGTGTATGATCTTTTTATTATATTGCTGGATCCAACTTGCTAATATTTTGTTGATGATTTTAGCATCTATGTTCATCAAGGATATTGGCCTGTAATTCTCTTTCTTTGTAGTGTCTTTATCTGGTTTTGGAATTAGGATAATGCTGGCCTCATAAAAAGAGCTGAGAAGTGTTCCTTCCTCTTGGATTTTTTTTGGATAATTTGAGGACTATAGATGTTAGCCCTTCCTTGAATGTTTGATGAAACTACCTTGTGAAGCTGTCTGGACCCAGGATTTTGTTTGCTGGGAGTGTTTTGATTATTGCTTCTTTTCCCTCAGTTATTATTGACCTATTCAGATTTTCTGATTTTTCCTAATTCAGTTTTGGGAGATTATATTTTTCTAGAAATTTGTCCATTTCATACATACTGTTGAGCTTGTTGGCATACTGTTGTTCATAGTATTTTCTTACAATCCTTTGTATTTCTGTAGTGTTAGTGGTTATTTCTCTTCTTAAGTTTCTGATTTTATGTATTTGGGTCCTTTCTCTCTCTCTGCTTCTTGGTGAGTCTGGCTAATGGTTCTTCAATCTTTTTTATCCTTTCAAAAACCATCTTTTGGTTTCATTGATTTTTTTTTGCATTGTTTTTGTCATCTCTATGTCATTTATTTCTGCTCTAATCTTTATTATTTCTTTCTTTTACTTACTAGTACCTTAGAATTTCCTTGTTGTTCTTTTTCTAGTTATTTAAGTTGCAGGGTTAAATACTTTTTTTGTTTATTTTTCTTGTTTTTTGAGATAGGGCTGGAGTGCTATTATCTTCCCTCTCAGGACTACTTTTGCTGTGTCCCAGAGATTTGGAGATGTTGTGTGTTCATTTTCATTTGTTTCTAGGAAGTTTTTTTATTTATTTCTTGATCTCATTGGTAACACACTCATTGTTTAATAACATACTATTTACCTCAATGAGTTTGAATATTTTGGGGTGTTTTTACTGCAGTTGATTTCTAATTTCATTCCACTGTGTCCTGAAAAGATGCTTGATATGATTTCAGTCTTCTTGAACTTATAGAGACTTGTTTTGTTTCCTAACATGTGGCTTATTTTTGTGAATGACCCATTTGCATTTGAGAAGAATGTGCATTCTGCAGTTTTGAGGTGAAATGCTCTATAAATATCAGTTAAAACCATCTGAGCCAGTGTGTCTTTTAGAACCACTTCTTCCTTGTTCATTTTTTATCTGGAAGATATAAGCAGTGAAATAAATGGGCTGTTAAAGTTCCCTACTGTGACTGTATTGTTGTCAGTCTCTCGTTCAAAGTCCTCTAACCTTTTTTTTTTTATATATATATTTAGGTGCTCTTGTATTGGGTGCATATATATTTACCAGTGTTATATCCTGCTGTTGGACTGATCCCTTTAGTATTATGTAGTTACCTTTGTTATCTTAATTTGGAAGTCTATTTTGTCAGATATGAGCATTGATACTCCCCCTTGTTTTATCTTCCCATTTGTATAGAAAAATTTTTTCCCTCCCTTCACTCTCATCTTGTGTGAGTCTTTTGTTCTGAGATGAGTCTCTTGCAGGCAGCATATAGTTGGGTCATGCTTTTGTATCCATCAAACTACCCTATGTCTTATGATTGGAGTATTTAACCCATTTACCTTTAAGGTTATTATTGTTAGCTACTTATTCATTGCCATTTTAATTCTATATGCCTATTTTTCTCTCTCTATTTCTTCTTCTCATAACAACAGTCCCTTTAGCATTTATTGTAATGCTGGCTTGGTGGTGATAAACTTCTTTAGCCTTTTTTTTTTTTTTTTTTGGTCTGGGAAGCTCTTTATTTCACATCTATTTTGAATGATTGCCTTGCTGGATATACCGTGTTTCCCCGAAAATAAGACATCCTCGGAAAATAAGACCTACTTACAGGTTTCCTTCTGAGTGAAATATAAGGCATCCCCCCAAAAAAAACAAGCCCCCCCCAGGCTAAACATGAGAGATTTGTTCCACTGATTCTGAAAGAAATAGAGTCACAAGAAATTCACCAGGAAATTCAGGAATTGGATTGTTATGATGATGTTCCAGAAGACGATGACATAATTGTCATTGAATAAATGAGTAAATTCTTGATACTGTAGGATTCAGTTTGTCTGGTTTGTGTTGACAACTACCATACTACCGTACTGTATACAGGTAATAAATTTCCTTTATTTTCATTTAACAATAAATGTGTACCGTATTCTTCTTGATGAAAAAATAAGACATCCCCTGAAAATAAGACCTAGTGCATCTTTGGGAGCAAAAAATTAATATAAAACAATGTTTTATTTTTGGGGAAACAGGATAGTAATCTTGCTTTCCATTTTCTTGAGTGCTACATGTCATTCCCTCTGGCCTGTAAAGTTTCTGATGAGAAATCAGGTGTCAGCCTTATGGGAACTCCTTTGTAGGTATCAGTTTGCTTTTCTCTCGCTGCCTTTAAAATTCTCTCTTTGTCCTTTATTTTAGCATTTTAATTATGATGTATCTAGGTGTGGGCCTGTTTGGGTTCTTCTTGCTTGGGCTTCTCTGTGCCTCCTGAACTCGTGTGACTTTTTCCTTTGCCAAATTAGGGAAGTTTTCTTCAAACACATTCTCTATCCCTTTCTCCCTCTTCTGGCACACTTATGATGTGAATATTGTTATGTTTCATGTTATCCCACAACTCTTTTAAGTTGTACTGTTGTTTTTTTTTAAATGTTTTCTCTTTTTGGTTCTCTGATTAATTTTTTCAACCCTGTCTTCTAATTCACTGATTCAATCAGTTCCCCCTAATCTGCTGTGTATCCCTCCCAATATGTCCTTTATTTGTCCTATGTCATTCTTTATTTCTGTTTTCATATTTACTATATATTTTCTCATGCTGTTGAGCATCTTTATCTTCATTAATCTGTACTCTATATCAGATAAATTTCTTATTTTCATTTTATTTATCTCTTTTCGAGAATTCTCTTGTTCTTTCATTTGGGGGTTGTTTCTTTGTCTCCTCTTTTGGCTGCCAGTTGAGATTTGTGACTATGTATTAGGTAGATCTGCTACTCCTTCAATCTCCAGTACAGGATAGTGTCAAATGCTATTTGTGACTAATTAGATCAGTCAAAGACTCAAAGTCTCCAGAGACCACCTCTGCCTACAGACAGATATGATTCCATCTTGAATAGTCCTTAGGCAATTGTCCATAGGTATGGCAGAATTTTTTTTCAATAAGGTTTTTTTTGTTTTTGTTTTTTTTTGTGTGTTTTTTTTCCCAATTGCTTCTGCCAAGAGGTTCTTATTCACAGTCTCTTAATGGGCCTCAGAAATACCACACCATGGGGCAAAGTGTTTTTCCATAAGGTGGGTCACCTGTCTTCCCATTGGGCAAAGCCATCAGTATAGCAAATATCTGCATGACAAAGATCTCCTCTGCAATTGAGGAAATGGCTCATCACAAGAAACCAGTGTCTGCCCTATGAGTTCTTACCCCAGAGTCCTCAATCCTGGCTTCTGCTCACACAGCTCCAGTCCATTCTGCTCTTGAGCACAAGGCAAATGGTTCCACAGGAATTTTGTGTGTTGGCCCTTTAAGAGGGTGCCTGCATTTCCAACCATCTCTTCACCCCACTGCTTTTCACAGCCAGATTTTGTATGGGTAGCCTTCTCAGTTCTGGTGTTCTCTTCTGGGGTGCCCAACTTGGGATTAGACTTCCAGAGTTCTTAGTGGCAACCCCCCACAGCTGAGCTATCACTCCAGAACTTCAGTTGCTGCCTGTCAGAGCCTGGCCAGCCCTTTCATTCATCCATCTCTCCTACCAGTATCTATGCAGTCTCCATTTCTGTACTCAGTTATTAGGGTTCTTTCCAATGAGTCTTCTATTAATTATTCAGGAAGTTTTTCTGTATTTTAGTTATATTAATAATTCCAGTTTGGTCCTGGGAGTGTGTCTATGCAGTATCCACTTATTCTACTGCCATTTTTAATCTTTAACTTCATTATTAAAATTCCTATTAGATACATATTATCTTTGGAAAACCAGAGTTCTTTATAGACTTAGGTCTATTTATAAATTTTATTCCAATTTATCCTCACTCATCTACTGGCCCCTGACTATCCTCATAATCCATTTTGTCTTTTACTCAAATCAAAGAGTCCCCATTTGGAGAGGTGCGACCTGGGCCTTTTGGACTTGCAGACTCAAAAGTCAATCACTCCTTTCTTGAATTTCTACTTGACAATCACATTTTCAGCAAACTGTGTTAATAATTAAAAAAATAGATTAAGTTAAAAACTTTTCATTTTTAATGTTAAAAATAAATATGACTTATTTGAACTAAAATAAAAATCCAGTTTACACATTTATCTAACCCCTCAACCCCCAAACTCTGGCAAACACCAACCTGTTCTTCATATCAATGAATTTGGTTATATGCAGGGTGTCCCAAATATATATATATATATATATATATATATATATATATATATACTTTTTTCCCTAATAACTCAGTTGATGTTACTTTTTTTCAGATTTAACCCATTGAAATGAATAATTATTCAACGTGTATACATTTTGGGACATGCTATATATGTATTTACTTTCCACATGTAAATGATATCATACAGTACTTGTCTTTTTCTGTTGACTTATTTCTCTTATAAAGCTCTCAAGGTCCAGCCATGTTGTCACAAATTGCAAGATTTCGGTCTTTTCTATTGCTTAATAATATTCCATTGTAACATCTTCTTTATTCATTCATCTGTTTTGACACTAAGGTTATTTCCATATCTTGGCTATTATAAATAATGCTGCAATGAATATAGGCATGCATTTATCTTTTTTAATTATAAAAACTTTTACCTTTTTTAATTATTGTTTTTATTTTCTTTGGATAGAGGCCCAGATGTGGAATTGCTGAATTATGGTAGTTCTATTTTTCTATTTCTTGAGGAACTGCTTTCCATAGGTTACACAATTTGAAGTCCTAGTAACAGTGCACAAAGGGTTCCTTTTTCTCCATAGCTTCTCTACATTATTGCTAGTTTTCTTAGAAAAGCACTGACAGATGAGAAGAACATATTGTGGTTTTGTCTTGCATTGTGTTGAGCACCTTTTCATGTACCTGCCAGCCATCTATATGTGTTCATGTACCTGTTGGCTATCTGTATGAATAAAAAGAATAAAACCTTTTCAATCTTATCTGAGTTTCATTTTTATCCAACCTTAACCCCAGTCAATCCTAAAAATTTAAACGGGGCACGTTTTTAAACATTACCAATGGAACAGATGTGTGAGCAAGCAAGAAATGCCCATTCATGGAACCGAAACATATTTGAGTCAGAAAATATAATTTCTGTTCCTTGTTTCTATGCATGTTTTTTCTCAGTACACCAAAAATAGATTGTGTTCTCAAGGTAGTAATATTAAAAAGATTTCACATCAACACACTTATTACTTTAAGTTAGAAGACTTTCTAGATTTTATCATGTTAAGGTGTTTGTCAAGTTACTTTACATTTAATTTAATTTTTCCAATCCATCAATCACCATCCCCCTAAGACCACATATAGACTGAAAGGGACACCACTGAACTAGAAGAAAAATGCCAGTCCTTTGTCACAAAGGGTCCATTTTGTGGCCTAATTTTCTACCGTCTGGGAGAGGCATTTAACCTCCAGCGCGCAGGGCCAGGACGACACACAGATTACTTGTCTGGGTGGCCGGGGGGAAGCTGATACTAATATTTCAGCCCCAAGGACACCCTTAACAAGTGGCCTGTGTCCTTGGTCTTCTTCCCACTGCTGGATCCTTCTGCCCTAGTCAAGGCCTCCTTCCTGAAACCCCTGCCCTGTCCTCCCGTCTGCTGTGAGGCACATGCTTTCTCCACCCACAGCTCCTTCATAAAAACCCTCAAACCTCAGTGCCTAAGGAAAAAACAAGAGTCAGAATTTTGGGGTGAGGAGTGTGAGGAGTTTGGGGAAACTCTCTCCGGTGAAACTATTTTTTAACTAAAATAATTATTTATGTTAACTGAACAATTTCGAATCTCTGAAAGGTGTTCTGTGCCCAAACAGCAAATACAAAAATATTTATTAAAAAATAGCAAAACCTCCGTAAGAACAGGAGAGTATGTGTCATGTGAACCATGACCCACTTCTACCTCCTCCCCCAAGCTCAGCAGCCAGGGCCTCACTCTGGGTGGATGCAGCCAACAGGGCTGCCTCCCTGCCATCTCCCAGTCCACAGCTGTGGCTCCACCAGCAGGGCAGGCCTTGGGATCTCTCATGCTCCCCACACCAGCTCCACGTTGTACAAGTTCTGCTCCAGTGATGCTCATCCGCGAGAACAGGGCTCCCTCTCCAGCCCCACTTGTA
The DNA here is from genome assembly GCA_963693515.1 of Pipistrellus nathusii. Lineage (NCBI taxonomy): Eukaryota > Metazoa > Chordata > Mammalia > Chiroptera > Vespertilionidae > Pipistrellus > Pipistrellus nathusii. The sequence goes on along the minus strand of OY882867.1, from coordinate 70,559,936 downwards.
GGGCAGAAGTCCCACAGAGAGAAGACCAAGACTACCACCCACCCAATGTCCTGTTGATTCAGGGGTGGGAACATCCAGCCCACGGGCCATATAAGGCCCTTGAAATCATTTGGTGTGTTCCTGCCAAGGCATTAGGGTGAGTTAGCTAAATGTGTGACCAAATACTGCAGGCTCATTGTTAAGCTGATAATTTTTAAGTTGAGCCCTGGGAGGAGCCAGGGACTGGTCCAGTCAGCAGACTAGAGAAATGCACCAGCCAATAGGCAAACATCAACCAACCAGCGCTTAAGGGGGAGGTCAGTGTCCAGACTGATTACACTAGTATATATATCACCTAACTTTCAGTCCTCAACCAAAATGGAAAAAGAGATGTATAGATTCAAAAAAGCAGCACCTGTCCGCAGGAACAGAGCAGGCAAATAGAAAGAGCCTTTGGGAGGGACCCAGACGTGTGAACCTAGCAGACAAAGACTTCAGAGGAGTTATAAATATGCTCAAAGAAACAAAGGAACCATGCTTAAAAAATAAGAAATTAAAGAACATCTAAAAGCAAGTGAACCATGTTCATGGATGAGAATATTTTAAATCGTTAAAAGGGCAATATTCCCAAATTGATATATAGAATCAACACAGTTCTTGTCAAAATCCCAGCTTCTGTTATAAAAATTGTCAAGCTGGTCCTAAAATTCTTATGACAATGCAAAGCAAGCATAATAGCTAAAATAATATATTGAAAACAAAAACACACAGTTGGAAGAGGCAAACTTTGCAACTAAAGAATAACTACCAAACTACAATAATTTGGACTCTAATTCTGGTATAAGGATAGATACATAGATTAGTGAGATGGAATTTGGGGTCAAGAAATAGGCATTTGTATTGATCTTTAACAAAGTTGTCAACACAATTAATTTTTGACAGAGTACAGCTGACTCTTAAACAACAGGGGTTTGAATGATGAGGATCCATTTTAGGATCTTTTTCAATAAATACATATAGTACTGTAAATGTATTGTCTTTTTCTTACGAGTTTCTTAGTAACTTTGTCTTTTCTGTAGCTTACTTTATTGTATGAATGCAGTATATAATAAATATAATAAATGAAATATGTGTTAATTGACTATTTGTCAACATAAGAAAAATTCAAATCTAAAGAATTTTGTGAGTTTATTTGGACCAAACCGTCAACAAATGCTGGGCAGCAGAATCTCAAGGGACTGAGTAATGCTCCAGAGAATGGCGGTTTTGCACGGTGTTTTATACATTACCGACAAAGGAGGAGAGAGATGTAAGAAATCCATTGGTGATAGATTAAGGAGGTGGAAGAAGGAAAAGCGAGGAGACTTCTGGGATTGGGTTAAAAGTAAAAAAAAAAAAAAGACACCTACTTCTTTTAGTTAGGTGGGTGCAGGATAGTTAATAGTCAACAATCTATTACATATGTAAAAGCCTAAGTGACGAGAATGACTGGAACAACCAGTCACTCTGAGGCGCACTGACCACCAGGGGCCAGATGCTCATGCTGGAGCTGATTGGCCTGTTGCTGTGGCAGTACAGTGGTGAGGGAAGGAGGAGGAGGAAGGCAGAGAACTGTGTAGTGTACATTCCTCTGTGCCTGGCCCAGTGACCATCACCTCCTCTCCAGCCTGGCCCCAATTGGCCTTGCCCTGATTGGCCTCTGCCAGGCCTACAGACCCCACAAGTGCAAAAATTTTGTGCACTGAGCCTCTAGTTAACTCAATAACAGTGAAGGGACTTATGGTCTCTGCAGAGCAGTGTCAGTGCTTTGAGGGGTCTGGGGAAAGGAAAATTACATTGACATTCCAACAGTATGCTAGATATGTTATCTTAGACATATTGTAAAAAGACAACAGGCTAAATTAAGGTAAAGATTGACCTTTTCCAGGAAAGATACTAGCCTAGGCACGACTACCTGCCATTTACTGCTTTTTAATTAAAAAGTTTTAATTTCAGACCATCCTTTATGGTTACCTATGTCTCTGAATTTGCAAGGCCGCCATGTAGGTCTTCTCTGGGCTCATCAGATTAGCCTGTGACCCCTTTTCATCCACAAATGTAAGAAATAAAATGATAAAACACCTAGAGAAATACATTGGAATAAATACCAGGCCTTGGATTAGGGAATGGTTTCTTAGATCTAATACAGAAAACACAAGCAACAAGAGACAGATTAAATATCTTTAACTCCATCAAAATTAAAAAAGATAAGTGAGTCTATTGCAAATCACCTACATTTGCATTAGAGGCAAATAGAGTATATGCAAATGTGCCAAGGCCACTTTGTGTGGATTCGGTGTAATGCTCTGATGTGGAAAATTTAAATTTTGCCTTTTGGTACTTTCTGGGGTTCCCCAAAACCACCCCCCTCCTCCCCAGTATTTCTATCTACAGACCATACTGAGAGCTGGCTGTAATTATATTTTGATAAAGTAACCTAGGTGAATGCGGTATGTGAAAAGGAAGTTATAGTTTTCCCTCCTTTCTAATCTCTGGTGCCAAGGATCTCCTCTGGCAGTAAAAACACACAGTAATTGTGTGCTGATTTGAATTTCACAGAAAATGAGAAATCTGAAGTACACAGAGGAGACTTGACTTACTCAGAGCCACAGGCCTGGGAAGGGAGCAGTGTTGGGGTGCAGGACTGCGCTAAGACTCTGCACGTGGTCTAAGCTCAGATGCTGTCCTAGGTCCTAAGTAGCTTTTTCTTTCTTGTCCAAAACCTCACTGACAACAGAAAAGAAGGAAGTCTACTATTTGTAGGTGAAAGGTCACTTTTTAAAAAGATTATTTTTAATCCTCACCCACAATGGTAGATGTGCCCTGACAGGGAATCTAACCTTTGATGTATAAGACTATGCTCCAACCAACTGAGCCACACAGGCCAGCGGGAAGGTTACCGTCAATCGGGGCTGCACTGGAAGGGACCCGTCGGCAGACGGAAGCTGTCACATTCGGTGGCATCTGGCAGATAGAGAGGCGTGGCCAGGTGGTGGGCATCATGAGATTCAGTGATGCTGGCCGAGGAGACTAACTTGCCGACATAAGACAAGAGAGGGTTAAGTTGTTTCATTTGAAACAGTTAAAATGGTGAATTTCATGTTGTGAATAATTTGTATACCCATAGTCATTTTGGCCCTGTGGTTGAGCATTGGCCTGCGGACCAAAGGGTCCGGGTGTTAGGCCTGATCCAATAATTGACAGGATATCCCCTCCCCTGGGAAGTGACCTTTAGGCCACTTCACGACAGACATTCTTCTGCTCAGCACTTGCTAAGACCACATCCACTTGCTAAGACCATTGTGTTTCTCCTCAGGACCCTCACAGAGAATTCTCCGCCCAGAAAAGGCCGCCTAGAGTCCAGATGACCTAATAAATTTATGATACCTTACCGTTTGGTCTCGTGTGTTCCTCCTTTGGTGACCTTAACATTTGGTGCTGAAACCCAAGAGGGTTCCACAGGGTCAACCTGAGATTGCTACTCAGAGAGCAGTAGGCAGCGGCAGCTCGTATTGGGCTCACTTCCCGATCCACTCGTGACATGATCACAGCCTCTATCAGCCTCCCTCCCTCTAGACCCTCCGGAACCAGCCAAGGAGGATGCTGGATGGGAACCTCTCCTTCTCCACTGCTGACCCTCAGCCCACACCGGCCAGTCCTCTCCAGGCGAGTGACGTCCCACCATCCCCCTCGTCTGGAGTCTTCTGTCCACTCTCCCTCTCTGCCTTCTCCAAAGTCTCTCTTCTAGAAAGTCCTAGCGCGGGGCCAGAAGACTCCTCAGCCATTCGGCCTCGGGTCCTTCTGGACGGGGTTCGCCCAGTCTGAGGGTCACCCTTGGTTTCTCGTGGTGATTTGTTTAGCAGTGGGGACGCCTGCCCTAAACAGTCCCCTTTGGGCCTGTGGTCTGTCACTCACCCTTCCTCTCCTAGGCCACGGCACCTCCCTCTGCGCACTCACAGGGAGGTCAGGCCCAAGGCCCTCATTCTCCTTCGTAACGCTGTTTGGCCACAACATAAACCAGATGGTAAGATCCATGGCCTGAAAATGCACTTTCCATGTTAACACACCGCGCTGTTTAGGTAAGTGCTGTCACCGCAATGGAAAGTGGTCAGATTCCCCACGTCCAGGCCTTTTCACCCTCCCGTCCCCACCCTCTCTGCCAGCCCATCAGACCCTTCTCCTCACGTGAAACATCCCCCCAACACTTCTGATTCTGAATCTACTCCTGACCCAGTAGACCACCGACTGCTACCCCCTTGTGCACCCCACCCCCAAACCCAAACCCTCCTCACCAGCAGCCACCTGCTCCCGACCCCTGAGAGCCCAAATCCCGAGAACTCGAGCTCCAAAATAGCCTTTTCCCACCTAACACTCGCTCTCGGGCCACCCACAGACCACCCTCCTCAACAGCCTCTTTTATTCCCATTTGACCCCCGTGGGAGGTACCAGGAAATGAGGGGATCATCTGGGTACACATCCATTCTCTGTGTTGGCCTCTATGAGAGGCATGTTGGGTCTTTCACCTTTACCAGAGAATCTGAGTACCTGACCCAGTCCTATGACCTGACCTGGTACCACAGCTATGTCCTCCTGTCCTCCTCTCTCACGGGAGGAGAAGGAGCACACCTGGCTAGCAGCTCAGGACCATGCTGTGCCCATAGACACGACACTGACTTGGCCCCAAACTGCCCCGAGATGGGCTATCAGGCTACTTCTCCAGGCACCGGCTCCGAAGCCACATAATCTCCTGTCTCATTGCCGGACTCACAGGCTGCCCACAGGGCGGTCAGCTATGGCACAATAAAATCACTCAGGGCCTGACGGAAACCCAGCTCTCCCCCCGCCTCATGGAGGGCTTGTGGGAATTGACCACCTTAGACCCCACCTCCCAGAGGGAACCCTTCTTCTGAACACCCATGTTATAGCCCAATCAGCCCCACATATGCCGCTAGCTTCCAAAAATGGACACAGGTCCACAGACACCTCAACAAGACCTCGTTAACCTGGCCTCTGAGGCCTTTAATAACAGAGACCAGGAGACCCAGTCCAGCAACAAGGCGAGATCAGGCCGGCTGAGGCCCAGAGGCCCTCCGGCTCCCGGCCGCCGCTCTCACAACCCACACCGAGTGCCGGTCCTCCAACAAGGGCAAGTCAGGGGCTCAGCCTCCTCCGGGCCCTGCTTCACATGCCACAAGGACACTGGGACCGCTCCTGCCCAAACCGAGACCCCCCGGGCCCTGCCCCAGGTGCGGAAGGGAAGGCCACGGAGATCAGGCTGCAGTCTGGCCCTCCGGGTCGGACCTCAGCCAGGCCAGCGAGGCCCCCTCTGGATCCGGTTTGGAGCTCCCGGACCTCCTGGGCCTGAGCACCAAACACAGAAGCCGCCCCGGCCCGACAGGGCCCCACAGACTCACATCACCAGGGCAGAGCCTCGGAGAACGACTGTGGTGGCAGGTGAGCCGATCTCCTTTTTAGCTGACACTGGGGCCACTTGTTCTGCCCTCCCCAAATTCACGGGGACCCCTGTCCCTCCTCAGTCTCTGTTATGGGGGTTGACAGACTAGCCTCACAGCCATTAGCCACCTCGCCTCTACATTGCATCTTTGTTTTTTGTTGTTGTTGTTTATTTTTTACAAAGAGGAAGAGAGAGGGATAGAGAGTTAGAATCATCGATCAGCTGCCTCCTGCACTCCTCCCACTGGGGATGTGCCTGCAACCAAGGCACATGCCCTTGACAGGAATTGAACCCGGGACTTTTCAGTCTGCAGGCCGACACTCTATCCACTGAACTAAACCGGTTTCAGCTACACTGCACTTACTAGACACCCCTTTACCCACCCTTTTCTCGTTCTACCTCGGCGCCCAGCTGGGGCTGCATCCCTCAGAAAGCCCAGCTTCTCGAACCACAGGGACCTACCTCACCCCACAGGCAAGCCATTCCTGGGCCTGTACACACCTTACTTCCCCCATGGCTCTGCCCTCCTTTAGGCAAGGAATGCTCTCCTTTCTCAGGCTCGCTGGGTACTCGCCCCTGGGTCCCAGCTGTAGTCTCCTCACAAGCCCTCTATGATAAGTGAAGGGACCTTTCTTATAACTGGTGAAAGTTGTAAAAAGCCTTTAGATCCCAAGGCTAGCATTCTCACCCCTTTAATGCTCTGAAAACTGCTCTTACTTCAGCACCTTCTCACCCCTCCTTCTACTTATTTAACAGTCCTGCTACTCTCAGAAGCTGAACTCATTATCACCCAAACCTTAGCGTGTTATCCCTCAGGAAAAATGTAGCCGTTTGGAATCCAAGTGGCTGAAGGCCTGGGAACAGGATGGCGGGCCTGCTTTCTCCAACCCCCAACCGGCCTTTTCTCCAGCCCCACGTGCCTACACACAATTTCCCAAAGTCTTCAGTAACTTAAAGGCTTTGGAGCATTGCTGGGTTAAATCATAAACATCTATATATTTTTAAATAACATAAAATACTGGGCCATTGATTGCTAGACATGTTTTAATTCACCTGTTCTTAGTTTTTATTACAGAAGGTCTCTTGTACTCTTTTGAAGATATAATTTCTAGAAAGTAAGAGTGTATTTAAAGTGTGTTGATAAATGTCAATCTGAGAAATGCTGGCTGTTTACATTTTGGTTATCAATGGAAGTTAAGGTTTCTAAGAGTTAAGAACTCTAATTCAATTGGAAAGAAATCATATGGTTTTTCCCTGACCAGTTTGGCTCAGTGAATAGAGCGTTGGCCTTCGGACTTGGGGGTCCCAGGTTTAATTCCAGTCGGGAGCATACCTTGGTTGTGGGCACATCTCCAGTGAAAGTTGTGCAGGATGCAACTGATCGATGTTTCTCTCTCATTGATGTTTCTAACTCTCTATCCCTCTCCCTTCTTCTCTGTAAAAAATCAATAAAATATATATATTTTTAAAAAGAAATCATATGGTTTTGATAATAGTAGGCATGAGCATGGACATGCATTTTGAAGGAAAAATAAAGTGAGTTAAAGTTGTAAGAATGTTTGTGAAAGTTGTAAGAAAGTTTGTAAGGAGAAATGTTAAAAGGGAGTTATATAAATGACACAGGCCAGTGAGCCAGGACAAGCAACATAGGGAAACTGAGATAGTAAAATAGCAGTTTGTAGAGATCTATAAAACCAAGGACACTTAAGAGTAAATGATTTGAGAATAAATATCATTTTGCTATATTAAATTACAACCTTCCAACCTATTCTCTTTCCTTCCAGCAGACCATTTGTCATAATTCTTATTGTTCTAGCTTTTCCCCCAATAGTACTAAATGTATCAAACAGTTTGTCTCCACCAGGTTACAAGCTCTAATTATACTCAGGAAGTACTACCCCGACACCATCACAACCTCCTTTTGTGTCCAGAACTCATCGCCCCAGAGAAAAGAGCATGGGCCGGGGCCAGGTACAGGTACAGAAACTCATTGGGCAGAAAGCTCTGGATGCCTAGCAAAGGGCAACACTGGGAAAACAAGAACTTCATCTTCAGGGTAACCTATCCTCCCTTTCATATCACTAGTCAGGTAACTCACCCCTGATCTTTTCCTCCCTAGAGACAATATCTAGGCCTCAGTTATATTTCAGCTCCAGACCCATAAAATCAGCAAAACCAGACAAGTGGCGCTGTGGCAGCCTCAAGACCATCTTTTATCTCCCAAGTCACTCAACAGGGCACTCTTCAGCCTTCTCCAACCAGTCTCTTGGGGAAATCATGCCACTTCAAACCCTCGTTCAGCCGACTACCATCAAAGTCCATCCCCTTGTGAGCTCACCATCCCTCCTCAGCAGGAAGTGATTACAGAAGCTATGGCTTTTGTCTCTATCCCATAAAACAAGAAGGCTGGAATGTTAGGTCTGATAAAATAATTAAATCAACACTCCCTTCCCTGGAAACTGACCTTTAAGCCACTTCACAACAGACATTCTTTTGCTCAGCACTTACAAAGACCATTATCTTTCCTCTCAGGACCTTCCCAGAGAATGCCCCACCCAGAAAAAAACCACCCAGATTCCTTTAAAACCTCTGACTCCCTGCCTTTGGGTGCTAGTGCCATTTTGGGGCTCAGCCCATCTGGTATCTATTGATAGATGACCTAATCCTATATAGTAAAGAGGTAATATGCAAATTGACCATCACACCCTCACACAAGATGGTTGCCCCCAAGTGGTCACAAGATGGACACCCCCATGTGGTCACAAGATGGCCGGCAGGGGAGGGCAGTTGTGGGTGATCAGGCCAGCAGGGGAGGGCAGTTGGGGGCAATCAGGCTGACAGGGGAGTAGTTAGACAAAGATAAGGCTGGCAGAGGAGTGGTTAGGCGGTGACCAGGCTGGCAGGCAGAAGCAGTTAGGGGCAACCAGGCAGGCAGGCAGCCAGACGAGCAGTCCCGGATTGAGAGAGGAATGTGGGACTGCCAGTTTAGGCCACAGAGATTGGGCCTAAACGGGCAGTCAGACATCCCTTGAGAGTTCCCAGATTGGAGTGCAGGCTGGTCTGAGGGACACCCCTCCCCCTCCCCCCTGCACAAATTTCGTGCACCGGACCTCTAGTAAATTTATAATCCCTTACCGCACTAGCCTTGTGCGTTCCTCCTCTGGTGACCCTAACACCAGGTTCAATTCAGATTAAGGGCAAGTATCTTGATATAGGCTCTTTCCTGGTCTGGGCCCTGGTCTGGGATCATGTAGGAGACAACCAAACAATGTGTTTCTCTCACATCAGTGTTTCTCTCTGTCTTCTACTCTCCCTAAAAGTCCATGGAAAAATATCCTTGGGTGAGGATTGACAAAAATATAACAATAATCTATACAGAAGAAAGCCTGATACTGTCCTAACTCTGGAGATTTCTCCTTTTTTGTGCCAATAAAATTTTACTATGTCTATAATTGAAGTTAAAAATATTCTTTTACTTGCAACCTAAAGCATCTTATCCTATATCATGTGTGACTAGTGAATTTTTAATTTGAAAGAGATAAAATGAGGATCTTACATTCTAAATCTTAAAATGTGCAATGCATATTCTATAGTAAAAATGTGTGATTTAAATTTTGGATAAAAGTGGTGAACTTTTAATATTCAGTGAGTATTAAGAGTCCAAGAAAGAAAAGAAAAAAGATCCCTCCCTCCTTGCCATCCAAGATAAAAGGGAAGGAAGAGTACACAGAATGTAAACGTTACCAATGGTGACCAAACAGGAAAAGGAGAAGGGCTGAAGGAGACGAACTCGGGGAAATGCTGGCTCATGTGAAAAACAGAAGTTTGAGAGGATCAGGGTGAGGTCACGTGCCCACCTCCCAGAAACCACACCTGGCCAGTCCACAAAATCCCAACACTTCTCACTCAAATTCTGAAAAAGGAATAACAATTTATTCTTAGCATTTCCCATTTTGGACTATGGAATAGTGAAAATGGCTGCAATGGAGTCAAAGAAACAAGAAAATTGTCTGTCATCAGCCTGGCTGTCAGGGTCTGAAGCCTCCAGGGACCCACGGAATTGGGGAACCGATGCTTAAAGCTGCCTCCAAAAGAGAGGGGGAGCTGTCCTCCCTCCCCCAAGGAGTGGTGACGCGCCTACATTAACTCAGTCTCATGGAGGAAGGAGGGCCCAGTCATTGCAACACAACTCCATCCTCCACGCTCAAAGGCTACGGAAAATCAGTAAAGGGCTAATAAGCCCTCACACTGTCACCCAGAAAGGGAAAGTAAAAGCACCTGATGTAAGGATCAACTGCCACCCACAGAGGAGGAGCAAATAGGAAGTGTGGAGAAAGCTGTCAAGATGGTCAAGGTAAGACAATGGACTAGTAACTGTGCTCTAAGAATGAAGAATCAGAATGAAAAGATGATAGATAAAGACTCAAATGGCTTGGATTTCTCAACAGCAACACTGGAAGCAAGAAAACAATAGAATAATGACTTAAAACTGTGAAGAAAAATAATTTCTGAGGGAGAATTCTATACAAACCAAGCCATCAATCAAACCTGAGGGTAGAACTTTTTGGATATGGAAGTCTTTATAATATCTACTTCCATTTCTCTGGAAACTCCTGGAAGTTTGTGATACACCAAAATGATGGAGTAAGCTAAGAAGAGAAATGCATGCATACAAGAAATGAGGACCCTGAAATAGAGGAGAAGCAAAAGGAAGCATTTCATCCCTCTGTGCAGGACATGTACAATTCCATTTTAAATGCAAGAACATTAACTAAAGTTTATTGTTGATTCATATTTAAAAATGGAAGCCAATCGAATAAACTTCATTAAAACAAATCAATCTAAGTTGAGAGTTGAAAAACATAGTGGTTTGATATATTATCTCACATCTAGATCTGAAAATGACAATGTGCCAATTAGTAAAATGGTAATACTTCCATCATCTTTTGAGGGCAGTCCAGAAATATGCAGCAGCGATATCAGGCTGCTATGGCAATTGTAACAAAGTTTGGCAAACCCGATTTATTCATAACCATGACATGCAACCCAAAATGGGATTACAAATAATTTACAGCAGTGGCAAAAAGTTAAAACAGACCTGACTTGGGAGCCAGAGTTTTTTAATATTAAGCTGAATGCTCTTTTAAATGATATATGTAAATTCCACTTATTTGGCAAAGTAATAGCTAAAATTCATGTCATTGAATTTCAGAAATGTGGACTGTCTCATGCTCACATATTATTATTAGATAGTGAATCCAAATCACAATCACAGACTGTATAGTTAAGGCAGAAATTCCAGATGAAGACCAGTGTCCTCGACTTTTTCAAATTGTAAAACCAAATATGGTGCATGGACCATGTGGCATACAAATCCAAATAGTCCATGTGTGGGAAATGGAAAATGCTCAAAGGGATGTCCGAAAGAACTTCAAAATGCAGCCATTGGAAATATTGGTGGACATCCCAAATGCAAACGAAGATCTGGTAGCACCATGTCTATTGGAAATAAAGTTGTCGATAACATTTGGACTGTCCCTTATAACTTGTATTTGTGCCTTAAACATAACGATCATATAAATGTTGAAGTCTGTGCATCAATTAAAAGTGTAAAATATTTATTTAAATACATCTATAAAGGGCATGATTGCGCAGATACTAAAATTTCTGGGGAAAAATATTATCAATCATGATGAAATACAGGACTTCATTGATTCCAGGTATGTGAGCGCTCCTGAGGCCGTTTGGAGACTTTGCAATGCAAATGCATGACCAATCTCATGCGATCACAAAGTTAGCTATTCATTTGCCCACTGAACAAAATTTGTATTTTCATGCCGATTATTTTGCTGAAGTTATAGATAGGGCTAAAAGGCATAACTTGACTTTGATGGCTTGGTTTTTATTGAATAGAGAAGATTCCTATGCATATTATTATTATTATTATTATTGGGAGATTCCACAACATTATGTGTTTAATAATTTTTTGTGGAGAAAACACCAAAAGGATGGAAATAAAGTACTAGGTAGACTGTTCACTGAGCTTTAGAGCACCAAAACGATATATCTTAGACTTTTGCTTCTGCATGTAAAAGGTACGATAAGTTTCAATGATCTGCGAACTGTAGGAGGTGTAATGTATGATACATTTTGTGAAGCTGCTAAATACTGAGGATTATTAATTGACAACACTATCTAGAAAGATACGATTAATGATACAATCATCCTTAATGTCGAAACAAAAACGGCAACCTTTTGCATACATATGTGTGTTTGCAAGTCCTTCTGCTGCAGACAAATTATGGGATGAGAATAAATCTCATTTTATTGAAGATTTCTGTTGGAAATTGCACCAAAGAGAAGGTGCCTGTGTGAACTGTGAAATGCAGGCCCTTAACAAAATCCAGGAGGTGTTCACATTGCATGGAATGAAATGTTTGCATTTCCAACTTCCGGACTATCTTTTATTAATGAATACAAATACATGTGATGAATCATATGAGTGACAACAGGCAGAATTTTTTCTAAATTCTCTGAATGATGAACAGTTTTCTAAATTCTCTGAATGATGAACAGCCTTTCAGACTATAACTTCAGCCATCAAAGATCAAACTGTACACCCCAAATGCTTTTTCTTGGATGGTCCAGGTGGTAGTGGAAAAACATATCTGTATAAAGTTTTAATACATTATATTAGAGGTTGTGGTGGTACTGTTCTACCCACAGTGTTTACAGAAATTGCTGCAAAGTTACTTCTCAATGGAAAAGCCTTTCATTCCCAATATAAATGACCAATTCTATTAAATGAGGCTTCAATTTCTAGACTCGATATAAACAGTGAAGTTGCTAAAACCATTAAAAAGGCCCAACTTTGCCGAAGCTGGTTTGGCTCAGTGGATAGAGCGTCGGCCTGTGGACTGAAAGGTCCCGGGTTCAACTCTGGTCAGGAGCATGTACCTTGGTTGTGGGCACATCCCCAATAGGAGGTGTGCAGGAGGCAGCTGATCAATGATTCTCTCTCATCGATGTTTCTAGCTCTCTATCCCTCTCCCTCTCTGTAAAAAGTCAATTAAAAATATATATATATATATATATATATAATAAAAAGGCTCAACTTCTCATTATTGATGAATGCACCATGACATCCAGTCATGTTACTAAGAGAAATTACTAAGAGAAATTATGAATTTGAATGTTTCATTTGGAAAATTTCAACTTCTCGGAGTGGATTTTCGACAATGTCTCGGTATTACATCGCATGCTATGCAATTGGCCATCATACAAAAGATTTTAAGGTACTGTAATGTTTGGGGATGTTTCAGAAAGTTGCCTCTTAAAACAAATATGAGATCAGAGGGTCCTGCTTATAGTAAATGGTTAGTAAAACTTGGAGATGGCAAACTGGGTAGCAGTTTGCATTTAGAAATAGATATTATTGAAATCCCCTGGGAAATGATTTGTAATGGATCTATTATTAAAACTACCTTTGTAAATAATATATCTATAGATAATATTAAAAATATATCTAAATTTGCAATTCTTTGTTCAAAAAATGAGCACATTCAAAATTTAAATGAAGAAATTTTGGCTATACTTGATGGAGATTTTCTCACATATTTGAGTGATGATTCCATTGATTCAACAGATGATGCTAAAAATTTTCCCATCAAATTTCTTAATAGTATTACTCCTTCAGGAATTCCGTGTCATAAATTAAAATTGAAAGTGGGTGCAATCATCATGCCACTGAGAAATCTTAATAGTAAATGGGGTCTTTGTAATGGTACTAGATTTATTATCAAAAGATTACAATCTAACATTATTGAAGCTGAAGTATTAACAGGCTCTGCAGAAGGAGAGGTTGTTCTGATTCCAAGAATTGATTTGTCCCCATCTGACACTGGCCTCCCCTTTAAATTAATTTGAAGACAGTTTCCTGTGATGCCAGCATTTGCGATGACTATTAATAAATCACAAGGACAAACTTTAGACAGAGTAGAAATATTCCTACCTGAACCCGTTTTCGCACATGGTCAGTTATATGTTGTTTTCTCTCAAGTTCGAAGAGCATGTAATGTTAAAGTTAAAGTTGTAAATACTTCATCATAAGGGAAATCAATCAAGCACTCTGAAAGTGTTTTTACTCTTAATGTGGTATACAGGGAGATATTAGAATAAGTTTAATCACTTTATCAATCATTTATTGCATCAATGTTGTTTTTACATCATGTTTTTGTCATTTTTATATCATGTCTTTATTGCTGTTATGTCATGTTATGGTTGCTTATTTATTGATAAATTTATATATTATTTTCATATACATTTTACTAATTTTCTTTCATCTCTGACATGTCTTTTATAGAGAGAGGGCAAATAGCAATATTAAAATATTTCTTCTAATTAATTCCCTTTTAATGTGCATGAATTTTGTGCACCAGGCCATTAGTTCTATATGATAAAAGGCTAATATGCAAATAGACTGAATGGTGGAACAACTGAACAACAGAACAACCAGTCACTATGCTGTGTGTTGACCACCAGGGGGTGTGCATGGAACATGGCAGGTGTTAGACAAAGTGGGATGGTGGAGCAGATGAGCGAGGGTGCCAGACCAAGGCAGGGTGCTGATCACTGTCATCAGGGCAAGCTTCTGGTGGTTATTGAAAATTCTTTGTTCCCACACGCCTTGGTCCCACCCGGTGCTCGCACCCACTGCCAGAGCCAGAGCTGCCCCTTGCACCTGCTGCTGGCACCAGAGCTGCTGCTTGCACACACTCCTGGTGCCCAGCTCTGGCCCCAATCATTCGGCATCATCAGCAGTTGCAATCAGCAGCTACAAGTACCTGCTTGTATCTGCTGATGGCACCAGCCCCAATTGCTTCACACCGTCAGCGGGCACAAGGGGGCCAGTGCCATGAGTGTGTGGGAATGGCGAAGGTGGGAGTGGGGCTGCCACCAGACAGGGGACTGTGTGGGCTCCAGTGGGAGGGCTGTGTGGGGATATGGAGGATGGGCTGAGACCTGCCCCTGTGCCCACAATTCCTTTCAAGGTGCATGAATTCGTGCACTGGGCCCCTAGTGAAAGCAAAGTCAGGACAAGGGGCAAAGGAAGGAAGCCAGTGAGAAAAGTGTTGACTTTTAGGAAGAAATTTTGTAGGTATTTGTATGATGACTAACATGTTTAAACATCATTTCAGGCATACTGGATCACTTTTTAAAGTTTACTCACCAAGGACCACAGCAGCACTAAAGGCGGCATGAAGGTGGACCTACACAGTGAGCAGTCCCTGGGGAAATGGCATCTTAGTCAACTGGAGACAGGTCTGTGCCGTGGCCAGCACACCACCAGCCCTAAAACCTATGTGATGGCCCCTAACCGCCATTTAGAGAACAATGGCTATTTCGTTGGCTTTTGAAGCACGATTCAGTCAGGTGGTAAGTATAACCATAATACAACCCTTCACTTGGGTTAAACATGGAACGCAAACTGGATGGACGAGTGTCCAGTAGGAAGGCTGAGGGGCTCCACTGGAGTGTGAACTCTCACCACCCAGCTGTCTCCACGGCACCATAGCCAGCACACGGACCGTTCTGTTTGGGTCACTGCATTTGGGCTCAGGGTACAGGTTTTAGAAACAGGCACTCCAACCAGTGCAAGCGAGAATGTGAGGGCTGGAAACTTAGAGAGAGGTTTTAAAGAGGACTGTCCAACAGGGGGAGAAACCTGGTGTCTTTAACCCATTTGAAGAACTGCGGAAAAAACACTCAACTTAATTTAGCTCCAGAGGGCAAGGTCTGTGGTAAAGGAAACAGGGTAAACTCACTGTGAGAACTTGGTGATAAGGAAAGCCAAAGGCGGGTAAAGTCCGGCGCTCACCTAAGCCCCATCCCTGGCCTCCTGGTCACTGCCAGCAGGGGGTCTTGGGTTGGTGACTGGGAAGACTGGCACAGGGAGAGTAGCATCAGGGGACCTGCCAGAGGGGAGGGCCTGTCCTCCGGGAAGGAATGGGCTGCAGGTGAGAGGGGAGAGGCTTCTCCTGTTGTCAGTGGCCCTCCTTGTGTGGAAGGCCCTGGCCTGTGCCAGGGAGGCGGGCGGCCACCCAGCTGGCTCCTCTCCCCCTTCCCTCCCACCTCCGGCCTCCCAGGCCAACCTTTCCATGGGATCCTGGCACACTGGGCTGCTGCTGCCGCCCTGATTCTGGGGCATAATGAGCCCAGAGGGCGCGGGAGGGCGCGAGGGGCGCATGGGTGCCATTGGGCGCAGGGGGCGGGGGGGGGGTGCTCGGGGGGTGCTGGGCGCGGGGGTGCCATTGGGTGCAGGGGGCTCGGGTGGCGCGGGGGTGCCATTGGGCGCAGGGGACGCGGGGGGCGCAGGGGTGCCATTGGGCTCGGATGGAGCGCAGGGTGCAGGGCGCCGGGCGCGGCGGGAAGGGCGGGCCTGCGGGCGGGGAGGAAGTTGCCCAAAATGAGGAAGCGCTGCTCTCCGGTGGCTGAGGCGCTCCGGCGGGAGGAGCAGAAGGACCGAGCTGCTCCGGACCCGCCGCCCCAGGACCCGCCGCCCGCCGGAGCCCGCACAGGTAGGAGGCTCCCCGCTGGCCGGGGCGCGGGGCCGGGGCGCGGGGCGGAGGAGGCGGGCGGGTAGGGGCAGCGGCGCCCCCGGGCGGGTGCCGGGCGCCGGGCGCTGTGCCGGGGCCGCTGAGGCAGAGGCGGGGGCGCAGCCTTCTGGCGGCCCGGAGCCGCCGGGTGCGTCCCGCCGGGAGCGGGGCCGGGACTGCGGGGCGGAGACGGGGCCAGGCGGACTGGGAAGCGGCGGTCCCGGCAGGACAGTCCGGGGGGCGGGGGACACGACGGCCTCGTGTGGCCCTCAGCCGGCGGCCTGCAGACCCCGCTCCCCCGGCACCCTCCGCCCTGCTCTCCCTCCGCCTTTTCCTGGGGAAGCAGCTGATCGGCGGTGAGCGATTGGAGAGCTTCAAGTTTTATGCAGCAAAAGGTGAATGTGAGTTATTTTTTAGAAACTGCACTAAGGAACTGTTTAGAGTTTGTCTGTCAGTTTGTTTGTCTGTCTGTTTGTCTGTCTGCTTGTTTGTTTGACGTTGGAAAGACGGTCTCTGGAAAGATTAGTGAGGATCTCCCCGCGGGGAACCCTGCTGGTTGCCCAGGTGCAGCGCCAGGTGCAGCCCCGCCGCCGGGTCCCTCGTCTTAAAGCGGCAGAGCGCTGGGCGCAGTGAGAGGAGGGCGGGTACTTGACGCTTCATAATGAAAAACTAATCATGCGATGACGGAGGATTTCTGGGAACGATGGAATCAGCTATGCTGACTGCTTTATTCGTTTTAGTCAAACATGTTTATCTGTATCATCCAGAGAGCATTTCAGTGAAATGTAATTAAATTCATGGATGGTCCCTTCACACCCGCTCCCGATGCGTGGATATATTTGCATTTGAGCTAAAAGAGAAGACTCTGTCAGTTAAAATTCTTTCATCCAATCATTTTGTTTCTATATCATACTTTTTATGTTTAGAGAAATTTTGCAGTAAATAGAAATTGATTTGTTACTCTGTAGTGCTCAGATATACAGGATTATATAGTCTTACCTATAATAGAATGTTTTAATGTTTAAGCTAAGGTAAAAGTTAGGTGTATACTTTAGTCTTTGCCTTTCCTGAGAGATGAAATAGACAGATCATTTTATTGTTAGGTTTGCATTTCAGAAATACCGCCTTAGCCTTCCTTGGGCTCATATTTAATATTTTTAAAAAATATATTTTATTGATTTTGTACAGAGAGGAAGGGAGAGAGACAGAGAGCTAGAAACATCAATGAGAGTCATTGATCAGCTGCCTCTTGCATATCCCCCACTGGGGATATGCCCGCAACCAAGGTACATGCCCTTGACCGGAATCGAACCCGGGTCCCTTCAGTCCCCAAGTCGACGCTCTATCCATTGAGCCAAACCGGTTTCGGCTCACATTTAATATTTTAAGTGCACATCTAATGTCTCTGCTTTTAAACCAAGGATTTTTAGTAGGACATCACTTATGTAGCACATTGCATGTCCATAATCATTATCCAAAACCCTTGTGCTCAGATATGTTTTTAACTCAGGACTTTTTTCAGAATTTAGAATTCAAAGTTAGAATCTGAATTTCAGTGCTGGGAACTGCGTCTGTCAGAATTTAGAAAGGTGTGTGTGCATGCTGACACCTCGCCCCAGCGCAGCGGCCTGGGGCCCCAGCCTCTCTGCACCTGCGCTGTGAATGCTCTCACCAGTGGCATCGGTAACAGCTATAAATAGCTGTGTGTCCCTTAGGACAGGCGTGGTCACTGAACGAGGGTCCCTAAATTACTAAGAAACCTTTGTTAGAGCTTTCTGGAGTTGGGCTAAAGAATTGGCTCCATCAAGCTACTGCACTTTGGAAAACATTGCTTTTCTATTGCCCAATACTCACCCTTCCCAGTAATTAGACGGGCAATTTCCCCTCTGCAAAAAGTCTGAAATACCAGGACTTCACTCGGCTTTCAATGATAACCTTAACTGTGAGCCTGCACGTGAGATGGACGTGTATCTGTACTGATACAGGCTGAAGCAGCAGCTTTCCTGCCAGTCTGGGATGGCAGAGCGAAGGCACAGCTCCTGGGAGGGCATGTCACCCTCACCGCAGGGGCCCGAGCAGGAGCAGAGCTGGCTCCTGTCCACCGCACAGCCTCTGCGGCCCCCGCTCTGCCTGCGCGCCCCCCCTCCCCCCTCCCCCCCCCCCCCCCCCCCCGCTCTGCCCACGCCCCCGCCCCCCCTCTGCCCGCGGCCCTGTGGAAGGGATGGCAGGCGCTTTTCACCATCGAGGCTAACTTTTGCTTTTTAAATTTTACCTGAAGTAGACTTTTTCTAACTATACCCTAACTCACCTCTTCTCCCCAGCCTTGCAAGTTTTAACATTTTCTCTCACTTTTGGAATTGTTTAGGTATAAATGAGTGGAGAAAAAATTAGGAATTTAGGCCTTTGGAGAGAACTTTTCTTAAATGTCTACATCCCTAACTTTCTTTTTCTTCAAAAGCAATTGCATCAAAAAGCAGCCTTAAGGAGAGATTGGGATGAAATTGCCTGACATGTCCTGGCGTCTCATCCTTCCACTTAGATTTGAATGGGTTCATTTCTTTTCACTTGGAAAGGAGTTTTTATTTTTAACTAAGGAATTGTGGGAAAATTGAAAAAATAAAACTAGGCTGATTAAATTTTAAAGGAAATTTTATTCATTCTGATACTATATTATCAGGGAAATTTTCTGTTAGCTTTTAACTTTGTCTGACAAAGTTATCTTGTATCAATTTGAATTTTTTACCCTTAATAATTAATTATGTACTGTTTGCCTATGGAACTTGAAAGATGGTTGAATTGGAATCTTAAGTATGATCAAATTTAGCCAAGGTAATCCATACCAGCAGGAAGAACATTCAGTTTATGTAACAGTAGATTGGGCAAATAAAAAAACGACTGTTTTGCTTCTTTCATTTCTTGAAGAAACCATGCACTTCTTTTTGGAGGCTGCGAAGGCGGTGATGAGGGGAGGGAGGCAGCAACGACTTAGAATGCTGGTGATGCGAGATGCCAGAGGAGGGCGGACCGAGGAAGACGGGCAGTGTTTGCTGAGCATGTCCTCTGCCTGGGGGCCAGGCTCTGAGCCGGAGTCCGGTGCCCCTCCCTGCTGCGCTGGAGGGCTGGAGGGCGCAGGAGGGTGTTGGCCTTCCAGACTGAGTGCCGGCGGCCTGGTCTGAGCAGAGGCCCAGCAGGCAGCGGGGCGCCGGGAGCCTGGGCTGAGGTCAGGGGAGACCCTGCCGGGCTGCAGGGTAGAGGATGGAAGAGGCCGGAGGCAGGCGGTTCAGCAAAGGGCTGAAGCACCTGAAGCACTGGATTGTGGAGTTACACTGTAGCTACAAAGAGCATTTGAATG
>OY882867.1:70513016-70535516 GCA_963693515.1 Pipistrellus nathusii | reverse complement strand
CGGGCAGGGGGCACCGTGGGCAGGGAGCACAGCGGGCAGGGGGCACAGCGGGCAGGGGGCACAGCGGGCAGGGAGCACCGCGGAGGAGAGCGCAGTGGGCAGGGGGCACAGCGGGCAGGGAGCACAGCGGGCAGGGGGCACAGCGGGCAGGGGGCACCGTGGACAGGGGGCACCGCGGGCAGGGAGCACAGCGGGCAGGGAGCACAGCGGAGGAGAGCGCAGTGGGCAGGGGGCACCGCGGGCAGGGGGCACAGCGGGCAGGGGGCACCGCGGGCAGGGAGCACAGCGGGCAGGGAGCACAGTGGAGGAGAGCGCAGTGGGCAGGGAGCACAGCGGGCAGGGAGCACAGCGGGCAGGGGGCACAGTGGGCAGGGAGCACAGCGGGCAGGGGGCACAGCGGGCAGGGAGCACAGCGGGCAGGGAGCACAGCGGGCAGGGGGCACAGCGGGCAGGGAGCACAGCGGGCAGGGGGCACAGCGGGCAGGGAGCACAGCGGGCAGGGGGCACAGCGGGCAGGGGGCACCGTGGGCAGGGGGCACAGCGGGCAGGGAGCACAGCGGAGGAGAGCGCAGTGGGCAGGGGGCACAGCGGGCAGGGAGCACCGCGGGCAGGGAGCACAGCGGGCAGGGGGCACAGCGGGCAGGGGGCACAGCGGGCAGGGGGCACAGCGGGCAGGGAGCACAGCGGGCAGGGGGCACAGCGGGCAGGGGGCACAGCGGGCAGGGGGCACAGCGGGCAGGGGGCACAGCGGGCAGGGGGCACAGCGGGCAGGGGGCACCGCGGGCAGGGGGCACCGCGGGCAGGGAGCACCGCGGGCAGGGGGCACAGCGGGCAGGGGGCACCGCGGGCAGGGGGCACAGCGGGCAGGGGGCACAGCGGAGGAGAGCGCAGTGGGCAGGGGGCACCGCGGGCAGGGGGCACAGCGGGCAGGGGGCACAGCGGGCAGGGGGCACAGCGGGCAGGGGGCACAGCGGGCAGGGAGCACAGCGGGCAGGGAGCACAGCGGAGGAGAGCGCAGTGGGCAGGGGGCACCGCGGGCAGGGGGCACAGCGGGCAGGGGGCACCGCGGGCAGGGAGCACAGCGGGCAGGGAGCACAGTGGAGGAGAGCGCAGTGGGCAGGGAGCACAGCGGGCAGGGAGCACAGCGGGCAGGGGGCACAGTGGGCAGGGAGCACAGCGGGCAGGGGGCACAGCGGGCAGGGAGCACAGCGGGCAGGGAGCACAGCGGGCAGGGGGCACAGCGGGCAGGGAGCACAGCGGGCAGGGGGCACAGCGGGCAGGGAGCACAGCGGGCAGGGGGCACAGCGGGCAGGGAGCACCGCGGGCAGGGAGCACAGCGGGCAGGGGGCACAGCGGGCAGGGGGCACAGCGGGCAGGGGGCACAGCGGGCAGGGAGCACAGCGGGCAGGGGGCACAGCGGGCAGGGGGCACAGCGGGCAGGGGGCACAGCGGGCAGGGGGCACAGCGGGCAGGGAGCACAGCGGGCAGGGGGCACAGCGGGCAGGGGGCACAGCGGGCAGGGGGCACCGCGGGCAGGGGGCACCGCGGGCAGGGAGCACCGCGGGCAGGGGGCACAGCGGGCAGGGGGCACCGCGGGCAGGGGGCACAGCGGGCAGGGGGCACAGCGGAGGAGAGCGCAGTGGGCAGGGGGCACCGCGGGCAGGGGGCACAGCGGGCAGGGGGCACCGCGGGCAGGGAGCACAGCGGGCAGGGAGCACAGCGGGCAGGGAGCACAGCGGAGGAGAGCGCAGTGGGCAGGGGGCACCGCGGGCAGGGGGCACAGCGGGCAGGGGGCACCGCGGGCAGGGAGCACAGCGGGCAGGGAGCACAGTGGAGGAGAGCGCAGTGGGCAGGGAGCACAGCGGGCAGGGAGCACAGCGGGCAGGGGGCACAGTGGGCAGGGAGCACAGCGGGCAGGGGGCACAGCGGGCAGGGAGCACAGCGGGCAGGGAGCACAGCGGGCAGGGGGCACAGCGGGCAGGGAGCACAGCGGGCAGGGGGCACAGCGGGCAGGGAGCACAGCGGGCAGGGGGCACAGCGGGCAGGGGGCACCGTGGGCAGGGGGCACAGCGGGCAGGGAGCACAGCGGAGGAGAGCGCAGTGGGCAGGGGGCACAGCGGGCAGGGAGCACCGCGGGCAGGGAGCACAGCGGGCAGGGGGCACAGCGGGCAGGGGGCACAGCGGGCAGGGGGCACAGCGGGCAGGGAGCACAGCGGGCAGGGGGCACAGCGGGCAGGGGGCACAGCGGGCAGGGGGCACAGCGGGCAGGGGGCACAGCGGGCAGGGAGCACAGCGGGCAGGGGGCACAGCGGGCAGGGGGCACCGTGGGCAGGGGGCACAGCGGGCAGGGAGCACAGCGGAGGAGAGCGCAGTGGGCAGGGGGCACAGCGGGCAGGGAGCACCGCGGGCAGGGAGCACAGCGGGCAGGGGGCACAGCGGGCAGGGGGCACAGCGGGCAGGGGGCACAGCGGGCAGGGAGCACAGCGGGCAGGGGGCACAGCGGGCAGGGGGCACAGCGGGCAGGGGGCACAGCGGGCAGGGGGCACAGCGGGCAGGGAGCACAGCGGGCAGGGGGCACAGCGGGCAGGGGGCACAGCGGGCAGGGGGCACCGCGGGCAGGGGGCACCGCGGGCAGGGAGCACCGCGGGCAGGGGGCACAGCGGGCAGGGGGCACCGCGGGCAGGGGGCACAGCGGGCAGGGGGCACAGCGGGCAGGGGGCACCGCGGGCAGGGGGCACCGCGGGCAGGGGGCACAGCGGGCAGGGAGCACAGCGGGCAGGGGGCACAGCGGGCAGGGAGCACAGCGGGCAGGGGGCACAGCGGGCAGGGAGCACAGCGGGCAGGGGGCACCGCGGGCAGGGGGCACAGTGGGCAGGGAGCACAGTGGGCCTTCAGGTCTGCTTCCCCAGGGGGAAGATGGCCTGCACACGCCCGTCCCAGGGCTGCAGGGGAAGTAGAGAGTCCTCGGGCGGGGAGAGAGCTCTCCACCCACCGTGGGAACACTGTGACTCAGGTAGGATTTTAGCATCGAGGTCTCAGGCTGGGCGGCTGGGAGGCTGGAGTCTGAGGCCCACGAGTCAGGGGCCTGTGGGCCGAGCCTGCTTCTGTGTCCCCACAATCTTCCTGGGTGTGTCTTGCCTTAGTTTCCCCTTTCTATGCAGACAGCCGCATGGATCAGGGACCACCCTCAATTCAATTTTCTTGCCTCTGTGGGAACCCCATTCTGAGGGAGGGAGATAGACTTGAGGACAGGACTCAGCCCCTGCAGGGGGTTGGCCGGGCCTGGCCTCCTGTGGTGGCCTCGGCAGGACGTAAACACCACACGGAGTGAGTGGCTTTGTCTAAGACACAAGTTTCCACCTTAGATGGATGGGAAATTTAAAGGGACTTATGAGAAGACCCAGAGAAAAAATAAGACATAGGGATGATAAGGAATGGTGAATTCTACAAGATCTTAAGGCAAAGCTACAATGCTGAATGGACCGACAGACCCAGATTACACGTGGAAAGTTATTGTGAGGTGAGGATGGCACTTGTGTGGGAGCACACTGACCATGGGGGCAGCTCCTGCATTGAGCATCTGCCCCCCAGTGGTCAGTGCATGTCACAGTGACCAGTTGTTCTGGTCAAACAGTCCTAATCGTCGCTTGGGCTTTTATATATAGAGATATAGATAAGCCCCAGGTTGAACAATGAATAAAAATATAACACTGAAATCATGAAAGCTCTATAAGAAAACTTAGGTACGTTTTTAAATCATTATGGAGAGAAGAAGGCCTTTGTAAATGGGACAGAAAATATGAAACGTGATAGAAGAAAGATTGATGGGCATCATTTAGAAAGTTTTAAGCAAGTTCCCAGGGGAATGAAAAATACATATAAATAAGTGGGGAAAGTGTAAGATAAATTTATTTTTAATGCCTGGGATCAAAGTATCGATAGAATGAAATATGCAGTGAGGTCTTGCAAATCACCGAGAAGAATAAGCACAGTCCAGTAGGAAAATCAGTCAAGGACAGCAAGCAGCTAGAAGGCAGGGACCTGGTGCACGAATGCCCTGCTCCCACAGCGGGGCAAGGTGTGGGCAGAGGGCAGCGCAGCCAGGGCACTGGCACAGCTGTGGGGCGGAGCTTCTGAAACGTGCTTGTTTATTTGTTTATTGTTGACACTATTACATGTGCCCACTTCCCCCTTTGAGACCACAGGTGCTTTGGCTCAACAATCTCATTGCTAGGAACATATCACACAGGAATTGACAAAGGTGGAGAGGCATATGAACACAGTAGTTCATTGCAACCTTTTGTTTGGTAGGGGCAGTAAGAGAGAAGGAGGGGAAGGGGCTGCCCGCCGTGAAGGACTGACTATCAGCCATGGCGTGCCCCTGCCCGGAGCCCCCGTGGCCTTGCTCAGTTGGAGTCTTTGTGAACTGGGTTAGTGCCGGGGCTGAGGCCCTGAGCGACGGCTGAACACATGACTGTGACACCCGTTTCTATGAAAGAGAAGGCTAAGGGACTTGTTTGGCTATAGGAACCAAAAGAGCCTTGATTACCTGCCTTGTTTGGCTTTTATTATAACAACCGCTTAAACTAAAATTAACTTCTAGATTCCACAGGGCAAGTATCCTTGAGAAAGCACCTGCTTCTACAAGGTCAGGTCTTTAAAGACTAAACAGATTTTAGCAAAAGCCCCGGGGGCTCGGACTTGTTTGAAAAGTCCAGGCAGGAGCTGCCGCCTTCGGCAAGGTCCCGCCAGAAGCCCCCAACTTTTTGGAGAACCCTCCTCACAGACTCTCC
Source organism: Pipistrellus nathusii (assembly GCA_963693515.1). Lineage (NCBI taxonomy): Eukaryota > Metazoa > Chordata > Mammalia > Chiroptera > Vespertilionidae > Pipistrellus > Pipistrellus nathusii. The sequence goes on along the minus strand of OY882867.1, from coordinate 70,530,723 downwards.
CACCAAGGCCTGTTCTTCCCCACAGGTTATGAAGATGTCCAACTGATACTCAAAGGGCAAGGGGAAATATACTTTTAAAAACACATGCATGGCCTATGAGTGACAGTGAGTTGTTATTTGCTGTGTACAGATGCAGGCCTGCCTATACAGGGGTGTGTGTGTGTGTGTGTGTGTGTGTGTGTGTGTGTGTGTGTGTGAGAAGGGGGGGAGCTATGCAGTGAGGTCTGGAAGCAAAGGCACCAAACAGAGCAGTTGGGCCGACAGTGGAATCAGTCTGGGGAAAAGGTGAAACATGCTTTCGTGCTCTGCACACGGAAGTCTGAAGGGGTCAAAGTAAAAGAAGACTCCTCGTTGGGGTGGTGGCGGGGGCGGAGGGAGGTTAACAGGATGAAGCCAAGACGAGAACTAATGTTGAACCAGGATCCATCATGGCTGCTGGGACCGTTCTGTCTCCACACAAGGACTTTGGCTTAGAGGAGGGGGCAGCATGCCTACACGGGGCCGCACCCCCGCTGGGCCCCCCTCGGCTGCACATGCTGCCTCTCCGGTTCCAGAGTGGCCGGGCTTGGCCTGCAGCCTGCTTAGGACTTCAGCTCTGAAGGCCGCCTTCCCCACGTGCAGCCACCAAGATGGAGAACCACTGGCTGAGGACCAGCTAGTGGGGTTTTCAGTGCACAAGCTGGTCCTTAAAGCAATAGAATTTCCACCAAATTTGCATTTATCGGTGTGCTGGGTAGAGGGCAGCTGTGTGTGCCCTCAATTGCGATGGCTCTGGGTGTGTTGGAGTGGCGTGTGGGGGTGGGAGGAGACAGGAAGGAAGGTGAAAGAGGGAGAGAAGGATGGGGGCGGAGAGACTGAGAGAGAGAGAGATGGAGAGAAGACAGAGAAGGACTAGGTGTGGACTCCAGGGAGCGTGTGGTCAGGAGGTCGGGAGGCCTGTGGAGGGAGAGAGCGGCTCAGCCATGCTCGAGGCCGGTGGGAGATGAGCGAGGGGAAGGGTCCTCGGAGCGAGGGGAAGGGTCCTCGGAGCGAGGGGAAGGGTCCTCGGAGCGAGGGGAAGGGTCCTCGGAGAAGTGCGGGCATTGCTGGCACTTCCTGCACAGGGGGTGGGAGTGGCTCTCCTGGAACAGCAGTGCCCGGCACTCTCCCCTGAGCTCATTCCTGCCAGGCCATTTGCTGTCCAGCTGTTTCATGTGGATTCTTTCCCACGAGGACATGGCTTCGCCGTGTGTGGCTTGGCTTCTGCGTCTTAGGGTGCAGCAGATGGTGAGCTGCGGGCCGTTTCAGGATACTCTATGGCCGTGTCCTCCCTGGCCCTGACTCTATACACTCACACTCCCACACTCACAACACACTTACACTCACACACACACACACTCACTCACACTCACACACTCACACACACACTCACACACACACAGTCACACACACACTCACATACACACACACACACTTACACTCACACACTCACAACACACACACACACACACTCACACTCACACACACACTCACATACACACACACTTACACTCACACACACACACTCACTCATACTCACACACACACACACACTCACACACACAGTCACACACACAAACACACACTCACATACATACACACTCACACACACAGTCACACACACAAACACACACAAACACACACTCACATACATACACACTCACACACACTCACATACACACACATACTCACACACATACTCACACACACTCACATACACACACACTCACACACAGTCACACACACAAACACACTCACATACATACACACTCACACACACTCACATACACACATACTCACACACATACTCACACACACTCACATACACACACACTCACACACACAGTCACACACACAAACACACTCACATACATACACACTCACACACACTCACACATACACACTCACACACACACTCACATACACACACACACTCACACACACACTCACACACACTCTCACACACACACACTCACACTCACACACACTCACACACACACACTCACACACACACTCACTCACATTCACACACACACATTCACACACACACACTCACATACACACACACACACTCACACACTCACATACACACACACACATTCACACACACAGTCACACACACAAACTCACACACTCACATACATACAATCACACACACACATACACACTCACACACACACACACATACACACACTCACACACACAGGAACTCCTTGCAGCTAGGGCTCATCCCTGTGTCTGCGTTATGGTTTGTAACAGCTTTCAGGAGTGGGGTCTTGAACTAGAAACGCCCCGTTCTGGAAAGAGGCTCTGAGGCCCGCTGGCAGCGTGGCTGGCAGGTGCGGTGCAGTCCATACTTGCTGGAAGCCTCAGGCTCGGGACGGGCCCTGCAAGGCCCGGCTGCAGGTCCCCCCCGGCGTGCGGCGGGAGACAGTGAGTGGACAGAGCAGGCCGGCGGGCAGAGCGCCGGCCAGATGCTCCCGACGGGTCCGGCATCAGGAGCTAAGTAATGCTCACCTGGGCTGACCGCAGGCGCTGTGGGAGGGAGGGTTTAGAAGAGGCTGTGGCTCTGGGCCATGCTGCCAGTTTGTTCCCTGACCATGTGCTGGGGACCCTGCTGGGCTTTCCAGGGACCCCTGGGGGTTCCCTCGGCTCTGCTGTCCCCAGCGCACAGGGACACCCCTCCCCAAGGCTCAGGGCACCTGAGGCTCAAGGACGCTGTGACGTTCTGGGTGCGGGCCGTGACTTTACAAACGTCCGGCTGGAGCCCCGTGCAGAAGCGGGTGCTCTCCCCCGGCTCCCCTGCCCGTGTGCACACAGCGCCACCTCGTTCCAGCAGGCCTCGGCGAGCTGGGGTAACATGCGTCTCTGCTTAATAAAAGTAAGACCTGGAGTCACCACATTCCGCCAAGCAGGAGAGGTTGGGGAGCACCACGCAGCCTGTCCGTGGTGATTTGGTCTGTAAGGCCCCCACCCCGCAGCCCACACCTGGTCTTAAGGAGCACTCTGTGCTCCCGCCTCCGCCCCTGGCCCAGTGCAGGCGGCTCTCCCAGCTGCCCGGCCAGGAATCTATGCGTGCCGTCGGTGCGTCCCCATGGCCACATGTAGCTGTTCATACGCAAGTCCTTAAATGAGACTTAAAGTTCAGTCCCCGTCACGCTGGCCATACGTGGAGGGCAGGAGCCACGGTGGCCAGGGCTGGCTCTGTGGGGCGAGTGGACAAGCCTTGGTCACCAGCACGGGGTGTGAGGCAGGTCCCCATGCCACGCCACACCGGAGCCACGCCTGGCGCGTCCTGGTACGTCCAGGCTCCCCGTCTTCCTGACCTGTGCCACTGCGGCTGCCCTTGGCCACGCTGGCCCAGGCACTCCCACTTCCTACGGGGACCTGAGCGTGGGGAGTGACGGCAGCACGAGACCCGGGTCTTGTCCAAGGCTTTGGCCTGGCCCTTTCATTCTCAGCATGGTGACTACACAGCAGCCTCCCACACACATGCACACACACAGCACGCACATGCATACACACTGCACACCTGCACACATAGGCACACACAGACACACATAAAAGTACACACAGGCACACACAGCATGCACAAGCACTCACACATTGCATGCACACACAGCAGGTACGTACAGGCGCACACAGCACGCACATACATACACACAGACACACATAGAAGTACACACAGGCACACACAGCACGCACACGCGTTGTCACGGTTGGGTCTGGCCCGTGGCAGGGCGGAGGTGCTCGGTGCTCTGGGAGCAGTCCCTGGGCCAGCCTGGAGGCAGGGCGGGCTGCGGTGAAGCACACCTCCTTCCGTGCGGGTTCTCAAAGAATTAAGCCGTTCTGTTCGAGAGGATTTAGAATTGGGAAACCTCAGTACTTACTAAGTTCTCTGCAGTAAAAGCAAGCCCAACACTGTTTTCTCAAAGTTTTTGGTGTCCGGGTTTCTGTCCTTTAAGGAAGGTTTGGAGAGGACATGACCTCATTAAGGAAAAGGAAGGAAGGCTGGCTTTGTCTGCCCTCCCAAGTGCAGGTGCTCACCAAGGAGCCCAGGAGCAGCAGCTGAGGGCTAGAGGCGGGCACACCCTGGGAGACGGGCACACCTGTGGGAGGCGGGCACACCTGTGGGAGGCGGGCACACCCATGGGGGGAGGGCACACCCTGGGAGGCGGGCACACCTGTGGGAGGCGGGCACACCATGGGGGGAGGGCACAGCCTGGGAGGCGGGCACACCCTGGGGGGAGGGCACAGCCTGGGAGGTGGGAACACCCATGGGGGGAGGGCACAGCCTGGGAGGCGGGCACACCCTGGGAGGCGGGCACACCTGTGGGAGGCGGGCACACCGTGTGGGGAGGGCACAGCCTGGGAGGCAGGCACACCCTGTGAGCGGGCACACCCATGGGGGGCGGGCACACCCGTGGGAGGCGGGCACACCCATGGGGGGAGGGCACAGCCTGGGAGGCGGGCACACCCTGGGAGCAGGCACACCTGAGGAGCCTGTGCTGGCGGGGTGACGTGGGAGCTGTGCCCTGGGCGGGAGCCTGGCCCCTGGCCTCCCCGGTCGGGGTGGGGGAGGGCGTGTTGCTGTGGCTGGAATTCCGGAGCAGCTGAATTTAGGAAAGATAAAATACCACAGAGAAACAGTTTGGAAGGTTTGCAAGTTGTAGGACTTCCTTTCATGACTCAGCCCGACTGCAGGAAGTAGAGCAAGCGCGGCTCCTGCTGTGGCCTCGGGCGCGCCTGGCACCGGCCCCGGGCAAGCCCGGCCCCAGGTCACTGTGGTGGCCAAACCACAATGTCTGAAAATTACTGTGTGGGGACTAAACGTGCCTTCTTGAATTCCAGCTCTGGCACGGCTTCCCTCCATTTCCATGGAAATCCCCAACTCTGCTTCAGTCTGGATCTTCCCTCGCTGCTGCCCACGTCGGGGTCAGCTCTGTCCAGGTGCTCTGGGCCTCTGGATCTCCCGTCCTGCTCCTGGCTGCGGGCCGGCGTCCCATGGAGGCTGTGGGAGACGGAGGTCTGGGCCCGGAGGTTCTAGTGAGGACCGGCTCGGGCCCGCAGCCCCTGCTCGGCTGCAGGAGGGCGGCCGCTATCCTCCATAGCCGCCTGGTCTGCGGAGTCCCACTCCTTGTCTGCACGTGGGAGCTCCTGGGCCAGGCAGGGAGGGGCTGGGAGCAGGTGTCCGGGACGGGGAGGGCCTCCTGCCTCCACCGCGGTTGCTGCCGCTCCCAGCGCCCCGCACACACCGGCCCTGCGGGCGCCCCATCTGCTAGCCGGGAGTGTAGCCCGAAGGCCCGGAGCTTCCCGTGCTGGGCGGGCCCTGCGTACGAGGGTTCCGGAGAAAAGCTTCTTTATTTCTGGGCGTGTGTACCCTCCTGCAGTCTCTTCTCCCTCCTCTGTCTCGGCTCTCCTTTGTCCTCGGTTTTCCTGTCGCTCTCCCTCCTGGTTAACCCCCTTGCATTTCCTCAGGCTTCTCTGTCCTGCCCACCGGCTGTCTCAGCCCACAGCCTGCTCTCCTTGGCTGCTGAAGCACCGAGGTTTCTTTCCTCCTGTTCCCTGGCCCCTGTCCGCTGACGCCGATGGCTGCGTGCTTCCCGCTCAGCCCCTAACCACGTGCCACTCCCCACCCCCGGGTTTGATTTGTTTTAAAAGCGCTGCTGCCTCCAGCTGCGGGCCTCCTGGCGAGGTGTGTGGTCTGAGTGGCCTCTGCCCTCGGCAGGGCTGTCCGGTGATGTTTCTGTGGCCACACGCGGCTCCCCTTTTGTTTAGTGTGAGTGCGGAGACTGGGAGTGCCTCGTGTTAGACAGCAGCCCAAGATGTGCTCCAGCCTGACAGGGTCTTTCCTCACTCTCACTCGTGCGTGCACATGCGTGTGTGCTTGTGTGTGTGCGCGTGTGTACGTGCCTGTGAATGTGCGTGTGTGCATGTGTGTGCGCACGTGTGTGTGCGCACGCGTGTGTGCATGTGTGCGCGTGTGCGCGTGTGCGCATGTGTGTGCGTGCCCGTGAATTGCATGTGTGCGTGCGTGTGTGTGTGTGTGTGTGTGTGTGTGTGTGTGTGATACACTGAGAGAATTGGTTGAATGTTTGTTTCTCCCCAGGGAGGCTGCTGGCCATTCAAAGCCTCTCCCGCTCACAAAGATGCTGGCTCCCCAGGGCGTGGGGCCCGGCTTTGCCTGAAGCCTGCAGCCGCCCCTCCCAGACATGCTTCCCTGAGGGTCTTTGTGCACAGGTTCAGTCTCTGCTGCATAGGCTCTGCTCAGCGCAGGGTTGGGGTTCGAGGTATCTACGAGGCCCACAGACAGTCTGCTGTGAGGACGGTGGGGGTTTCAGAGAACAGGGTTGTGAAACCTTTCCTGTCAGCACCCACGCTGCCTGGTATGTGCGTATGGAGTAGCTGAAAGACTGGGCATTCTGCTTGAACAACGAGGTGTCTGCAGGGGCAGGTAATGCCCCAGAAGTCGATGCAGCCTTGGCTCCTGTCGGCCTCTGACCCAGAGGGCCAGGCAGGGCACGGTGGGGGCTGCTCTCACCCGTGCACTGGTTTCCACAGTGTGTGCTGTGACCACAGGCCGCGTGGACGTTCTGGAGGTCTCTCACATGGGTAAGAGCCTGTGCCTGCGGTTAGTACTCTTATGGTGGCGTCCAGCGTGTCCTCAGGGTGCAGTCTGGGCTGTTTCTGGGGTGACCAGCAGCCCTGGGCGACAGTGATGATGACTGTCACACTGGAGAGGCTGAGGCACGTAGCCCTGTGCGCCTGCCTCCCAGGTTCTTCTTGGGATGACAGCTGGAACTAGAATTAACCTCCAGATTCAATCAGCAGGGTGAGCATCCTTGAGAAAGTACCTGCTGGTCTTTAAAGACTAAACAGAGATTCTAGCAAAACGCCCGGGGGCTCGGACTTGTTTGGAAAAGTCCAGGCAGGGGCTGCGCCTTTGGCAAGGTCCCCCAGAGCCCCGGCCTTTGGGAGAACCCTCCTCACAGACTTTCCAACCACGTCCGTGCTCCCCACCCAGTGAGCTCGCCTGCTGGCTGCGTTGGGAGCGGCCTCGGTCTCATGGCGAGGCGCGGAGTCGCCGGTGTGCCTGAGCCGCTGAGCGGGACTGGGCACGCTGCCCAGGTCCCTTGCATGTCAGCTGAGGGCCACACTTTTCGAGTCTTTGTGCTTTTGTTGGTGATTTCACTGTTTAAACTTGCCCACGTGCACAGTGCGAGGACTGCTCAGGGTCTCAGGGGCAGGCTGTGCGGTGCCTATGGGACAACGCCCGGAGCAGCAGCGCTGGCCACGAGCTCGGTGCCCACCAGTGGGCACCGCTGGTCCCGTAGGCATCCCGGAGACCACGCGGAGGGCTGAGGGCCTGGGAGAACGCTGTGGCCGAGGGTCCCTCAGCCCTGACCCTCCAGGAAGCAGACTGTCGGCAGTGACAGCACATCTCTCTCACAAGTAAGAAAGCTGCTTGTGTTTATTCTCTCTGTGCACAGCAAGGAAGTCACTTTTAAAACAAAGACAAGTCTGACTGTACTTCTGAGACATGACGGGAACAGTTGGCTGCTTCATAGCACAGCACAGAACGCAGCCCAGCCATCGACGAGCTGGCTGAGTCGGCAGTTTTGCTTGGGTTCCTGCTGTGGGCCTGGACACGCGCGCTCGGTGCAGATGTCAGAGCACACGCACCGGGTCAGAGCAGTGCCCCCCCTGATATTGCTGTGTAATCCTGGCACCAAGCCAGTGAGGCCCAAGCAAGATCTTACAGTTCTCCTAGTGCTTTTGTTTTGAAGGAATAACTTTAAAAGCCAATGTTTCTACACAAATATATTTCTCCTAACCAGAGACTATGGCAGGTTTAGTTCCAACTTTACAAGTGGAAACATGTGGTGCTATGGTAGATGCACACCCAGCAGGAGTGTGATGTCATAGAACACACGCCAGCAGGAGTGTGAGGTCATAGAACACACACCAGCAGGAGTGTGAGGTCATAGGACGCACACCAGCAGGAGTGTGATGGAATGGAGTGCACACCAGCAGGAGTGTGAGGTCATAGGACGCACACCAGCAGGAGTGTGAGGTCATAGGACGCACGCCAGCAGGAGTGTGATGGAATGGAGTGCACACCAGCAGGAGGCCTCCCAGCTGGCAGGGCCGGGCCTCAGCCATCTCCACTCACACTGGGCACAGCTGGCTGGGAAGGCTGGCCAGCGGGAACCCCTCCTCACAGCTGGGCTCCAGCAAGTGTTCCTTTGGGCGCTGGTCACTGCATCCGACTGCGGGTGCAAGGGCAGACCCACCCCTGGAGCGGCCGGGCGGCAGGCTCCACTTTGGACGGAAGGCACAGCTTCCATGGCCCCACCAGAAGCAGGCCGAAGTGCGGGGCTTTATGGGTCTCTGTGGCTCCTTCCGCCCAGATGCTGTCCTAAAGGAGGGCCCTTTCTCCTGTAAGCGAAGCGGCCAGCGTCGGCGCCCGCACAGCAGGGGCGGGAAGGCGCTCGGTGGGCCAGCACCGCTGTTCCCGGCATGCGGAAGCCAAGCCCGTGTGAGGAAGCGCGGTGTTCCTTGGAGGGTAAACTGGTCAGTTCAGCCTGTGGCGGTTAGTGAGCAGAAGATTTCATGTAACGACAGGACAGCAGAGAAGTCTTTCCTGTGAGGCTCTGTGTTTTCCCCGTTCGTTACACTCCACTGTGACCCTCCTGGCCCCCCACCACACGTGTGCTCGTGTGTGGGCCTTGGGCGCAGTGTCCCCGCCCTGGTCTTGTGCTGACTGCCCGAGGCCCAGGTCGGGGTGCCCTGGCTCCTCCAGGCCCCTGCAGTCAGAGCCGCAGCCGACGGGCAGGCTCTCCACTTGTGAGCTTTATGCTTTGTTTTTATTTGTGTGTGTGTGTGTGTGTGTGTGTATGTGTGAAAAGTTTACATTTCCAATAATGAGTGTTTTTTAATATGCAGATGTAGAGAGATTAGTGAAATCACCATGCATAGACTTGTGACTCAGCGGTGACATTCTGTCATTTTATATGAAGTGTTTTAAAGTGAACTACACATCATATTTCACCTCTTCAGCACTTCAGTAGGCCTCTCCTGAGAGTGCAGTATCTCACCTGCCACATGGCATCGGGAGGACACGTGTGATTGTGTGGCTCCCGCGCCTGCTCCCGGCAGCCAGACTGTGGGCTGGTGGAGCGGCGCGGTGAGCCTGGCTTCCCGGGAGGGAGGTCTTTCCAGCCGCATGGTGAGGGCGGGCACTGAGTGGTCACCCTGCCTGTCCCTGGGATGCCCGCCCTCACCGCCTGCCCATCCTCACCGCCTGCCCCTCCTCACCGCCTGTCCGACCTCACCACCTGCCCCTCCTCACCACCTGCCCGTCCTCACCTCACCGCCTGCCTGTCCTCACCGCCTGCCCGATCTCACCGCCTGCCCCTCCTCACCGCCTGCCCATCTTCACCTCACCGCCTGCCCCTCCTCACCGCCTGCCCCTCCTCACCGCCTGCCCCTCCTCACCGCCTGCCCGTCCTCACCGCCTGCCCCTCCTCACCGCCTGCCCGTCCTCACCGCCTGCCCCTCCTCACCGCCTGCCCATCCTCACCGCCTGCCCCTCCTCACCGCCTGCCCCTCCTCACTGCCTGCCCGTCCTCACCTCACTGCCTGCCCGTTCTCACCGCCTGTCCTCACCTCACCGCCTGCCCGATCTCACTGCCTGCCTATCCTCACCGCCTGTCCTTCCTCACCGCCTGCCCGATCTCACTGCCTGCCCATCCTCACCGCCTGTCCTCACCTCACTGCCTGCCCAATCTCACTGCCTGCCCGTCCTCACCGCCTGCCCGTCCTCACCGCCTGCCCATCCTTACCGCCTGCCCATCCTCACCGCCTGCCCATCCTCACCGCCTGCCCGTCCTCACCGCCTGCCTGTCCTCACCACCTATCCTCACCTCACCGCCTGCCCGACCTCACCGCCTGCCCATCCTCACCGCCTGCCCAGGCATGGACCAGAGGCCAGGCTGCACGTGGGAGCACTCAGGGGTCGTGGCTGTGGGATCCCACACTGCTTCAGGGTTTTTACGATGACCCTCACTTTGCAGACGAGGAAACTGAGGCTTCACTGTGTGTGCCCAGGACTCTGCCTCCGCTGGGACTCAGGGCCATCACAGACCGTCTCAGGCTCTGTGTAGGCACTCTGTGGTGCTGGAAAGGTTCGGCCCTCAGCGAGCGAGGACAGTATGCGAGGGCAGTGAGTGTGGTCAGAGAGTGTGGCCAGCAATCGAGGGCAGTGAGTGTGGACCACGGTCGTGGACCATGAGTGTGGCCAGTGAGCGCGGACCGTGAGTGTGGACCATAGCGTGGGCAGTGTCCCGGCGATGAAGGAAGGCAGGAACATTGCCTTCGCAGGCCCTGCACTGTGCGGGCACTGTAGTTCTCTGGGTTAGTGCTCACATTTTGTTAAAGGTGTGCGTCAGGAAGTAAGGAGATTAAGACGATGAGGCCATAGTGTCTCATTGCCATATGTGCCCACACGGACACTGGGGACTCGAGGAAAGGAAGACAGAACAAATGCAATGAATAAAAAAAAAAAACACAGTTACAAACATATTAATCTAACTAAATCAATAATCACTTTAAGTGTAAATGTCTACCTACACTAACTGGAACACAGAGTTTGTCAGAGTGAATAACAACACAAGACCCGCCCTCTGCGGCCTGCAGGGAGCCCGCTTTCCATGGACACACACACGGTGGACAGCAAAGTGGGGACAGGGCCTCTGCCGGGAGCCATGAGAAGGACGGCGGAGCTACATTCATGTCACACGAAGGAGTAGTACCGGGGTGTGGAGGGTGCTGCCTCGTGTCCAGGGATCAGCTATCTGGGAGACACAGTAACTGTACACGTGCAGCACACAGGAGAGCATGAGAAGGCACAGGGCAAACCCTGGCAGGCCCAGGGCACAGACAGGTGCCCGGGATGCGTGGAGGCTTCGTTGCCCTCTGCCAGGACCGGGGTGAAGCGGGTGGAAAACCAGAAGGACACAGGTGACCGAGCAGCACTGCCAATCCACTCAACACCTAAAAGCCATCCAACTGGAGCACGGAACACCGCACATCCCTGTCACACGCACTGGACAGCACCACGGCGGAGCACGTGTTTGGAAAACACACATAAATAAATGAATAAAGAGCCATACAAAGTGTGTTCTCAGGACACAATAGAATTAAGTTAGAAACGAGTCACAGAAAGATAGCTGTAATGTTCCCAAATATTTGGAGATTAAACAATTTCCAGTTATAAGAAATACCCTTGGATCAGGGAAGAAGACTGAAGAGAAATTTAAAAATAAACTCATAAAAATGCAAAAAATATACATATTTTGAATTGAATACACATGAAATACAGCATATCAAAATGTGTGGGATGCAGCAAAAGCATTGCTTGGCAGAAATTTACAGCATTGGGCACATATATTAGATGAAAGGAAGTTATAAAATCCACTTAGACAACTATGAAGAAATAGCAAAATGACTGAAGCAACAAGAAGAAATAAAAAAAATTAAGATTGTAGCAGAAACCATTACAATTGAAAACAGGAAAGCAATAGAAAACAATTTAAAGACCAAAAGGTGGTTCTTTGAAAAGATCAGGAAAATCAATAAGCCTTGAGCCACAGTAAACAGTAAAGAAAGGAGCGAAGACACAATGGCCAGAAATAAAAGGTGTCACTGCAGACCCGTGGGCGTCAGGGGACACAGCAGGAGACCAGACCGCTCTCTCCTCACAAACAGTCACAGAGGCGACACGGACTCCTTCCTGACGTCAGACCACCACCGCGCACGAAGGAAAAGGAGCCGAATGCCCCGTTTCCCATTTAAATCAACAATCAGCACCTCCCCCAGAGCACCACGCTCCACGGTTTCACTGGCGAGCTGTACCAGGCACTTAAGGAGGCAATGACACCAGTTTTTAATGATTTTCACTTCCAGAGCGCAGAGGCAGAGGCAGAGGGCCGAGGCCTGCGGTGAGCCCGCGCTCTGATGGCTGATGCAGCAGCTGCGTGTGGGTGCGTGTGGCATGTGCAGGTGTGCGGGTGTGCAGGCCAAGCTCGCATACGTCTCTCTCCGCCTGAGTGGGTCTGGAGTCAGTGGCATCCACACCCACTGAGCACACCTGGCACCAGAGGTGGTTTTTGACGCCGTTTGAATAACAGATGGAGAAAGGAATTCTGGCCTGGAGCAGCGAACACAGAGGCTGCACGGCGAGGCCTGGTGACAAGGAGCCGGCAGGCCCACTAGGGTGTGGCTGCCGCGCCGCGGCCCAGTGGGCGGGAGCCATGAAGCGGGTGACTGCACTGTCCCTGCTGTGCAGGCTCAGTCCCTGGCGTCCGCGCTCACACAGGCACAGGACGGAGAATACAAGCCTGGTGCAGTTCCAGCCCACAGGGCGGTGCCCCATGCCTCTCCTCTCCAGCTCACTGTGCCATTTCTTCCTCCCAGAGAGGACGGGTGGGGGCGGGTGGGGGCGGGTGGAGGAGGGACCGAACTTTCAGTGGAGAACCCCCTCCATCCCCCTCTCCATACACACACCCTGGGGCAGGCACCACCGCTGCCAGGGGGCAAGGTCCCCATCCACAGCGACAGCCGCGTGGACAGCTTCCCCTGCCAGCTTCCTCCCGAGCACCCAGGCCGGGGAGCCGGGAGGAAGCACCAGACAGGCCGGGGAAAGCCGGTCCGAGCTCCTGAGCAGCGCTCAGCACGGCCGGGAGCGTGAACACCTCCCGGGAGGCACAGAGCAGCGTACAGCCTGGCCTCTGTGGGTCCTGGAGCAGGAACAACAGGTGGGTAAAAACAACCAGAGGAGGCAGTGAGTGTGGGTGGGGCGGTAATGCGCCCGTTGGCCCACCAGCTGTGGGGAGTGTGCCCTAAGCCCATAGGCGTTCGTGGCCGGGGCACTGGGTCTGGGTCTGCGCAAACCCTGCACTGTCTGCACTTTTCCTGGAAATCTGAACACGTTCGTTCTAACGTTAAACATGGACTGGAGGAGTAGAGATGGATGGATACAACCTCTGCCTTTGCCAGGGAGACAGGGTTCACCAGTGCCACCAACATCGAGGCAGAGGTCATGAAGGTCGAGTCAGAAGTGCGGTGAGACTGCGCAGGACAGCACAGGAGCGGGGACTGGCCGCGAGGACGCTGACCGGAGAGAGCACAGAGGTGCCGGGAGGGCAGGGAGCTCCGGGGGCGGGGGGGTGGGGGCAGAGGGGGCAGGAGGGGGCTGGCGGATCTTTGGCAGAGACGCGGCCAGCGTCGTTCGGGGGGTGAGCATGGCTGAGGGCAGAAGGTGAGCGGACCGGAGCGGGACTGACGGTCACTCCCAGGCCTGGAGGAGGAGCCGCCTCAGAGGGTCGGATGTGTCTCCTGCGGTCACATGGGGCTGGCACCCTCCTGCCAGGTTCTCAGGCCTGAGCCCAGCACCAGGGTCTGCGGTCGGCGGGGCTGCGCGTGTCCAGCGCCTGCAGGTCCCTGTGCTGCGGGCGGCGCTGGCCGGGGCTGCGGGTGGGGAGCCGGGGCGGCCGGGGGACTGCGGCCTGGCTGCGACCGAGGAGACTGCGGATTGCGGACGCCTCTGCCCGGCGCCAGCGTGTCCACCCTGAGCCGATGGCAGTCTGTGGAGGGGAGGACGGCAGCGGTACTTTCGGGGGGTCCTGCGGGTCAGCTGGCCGCACAGGCAGGCGCCGCCCTGCCAGGCGAGCTTCTCACTGTCCAGGGGCCACCTTCCGGGGCTGAGGTGGCGCCTGTCGCTTTCTGGAGCACGTCCCCTGCTGCACCCACACCGGGCTCCTCGGCCCCGCCCACAGCGGGCTCCCCAAAAGCCTGCATCCCCGGACGCGTCCCCCCGGCGGAGGGAAGCCTGGCTGCCCTCCCGGCTGCGTGTCCGCGCGGGGGACAGGGGAGCGGGAGGGAGAGTGCCAGTGGTCAGTGGACGCTGAGAAGCACCTCCGCGCCATCTGGGGGCGCCCCCTGCGCCCGAGCCGCTGTGGCAGCATCCGGGCTCAGGGTCAGCCGGCGTCGCCGTCCTGCTTAACGACCACGCCGCCCCGCCTACCGCTGGTTTGGCACCCTCAGCCTCAGATAGGGCCTGGACAGGACTTCTCTCCTCTTTGGGATTTTAACATCACACTGTCCTAGGGGTGTTAACAATGCAATAATGAGAAAGGTTGGTGTGCCCTACCTGGCAGTTTGAGATCCAGTTCACGTGGTGAGAACTCTTGGGAGAGTGCATGCCGTCCATCAGTCTGTGTGGGGGGCCCATGGCCGTGCCCTTGGGGCGCCCTTGTCTCATCTCACTGTGCAGTTGGAGAGGCCCTGGGCGCGGAGATCTGCGTTTCTGCCTCCGGCGGCTTCATACACGGACACTGGGGCAGCCCAGGTCCCAAGGCCCAGGAGGGCGCCAGCTTACAGGCTGGGCTGCTGCTGTCTCACCGTCCCCCCGTCCGCCCTTCGGACACTTCTGTCCACTTGGTGGGCTTTTTCCTCCCAAACTCCATGCTGGCCTGGGCTCAAGTCGATCCAGAACCGTGACCCAGAAGCCGTTCCCAGCGGGAAGGTCCCTCAGGCCTCAGCAGGCTCATACCCTCGCTCCCGGTCCCCTGAGCGGCCGCTCCCCGCCGAGCACCTGCCCGCAGAGCTGGGCTCAGCCTGGCCATCCTGTCTCTCCTGCCGCGCCACCTGGCTAAGCCTCTTCGGCCATAACCTTTGCCGCCTGGTTAAGCACTGGGTTGTTTATGTCACCTAAGGACACTGTCATAGCTTCTGTAGTAGTTTGCAGCGAGTCACTCGCAGTTCTTCTTTAACTGATCAGGAAAGCGATAGAGGTTTGTACCTGCACGTTCCGGAAGTGTCCGTAGATGTCCTGTCCGCAGGCGCCTGCCGGCGTTCAGAGCAGGAGGCAACTGATCAGCGCTTCCCTTTCACATCCATGTTTCTTTCTCTCGCTACAGATCAATGGAAAAAATCCTCCAGTGAGGATTAAAAAAGATAAATTAATTAATTTTAAAAATAAAAAGAGGGACCTTACTAGTGACACCTTCGATGGCCCCTGTTCCTTGATTACTAAGTTCAGTGCTCCTTTTTAAAAAAATTTCTTTATTGATTATGGTATCACATAATTGTCCTCATCCCCATTCCCATCCCAAACCCCTCCCCACGTAACCCCCCCCCCTGCTGTCCATGGCCACTGGCCAGGCCCATATGCATGCACACAGTCCTTTGGTCGGTCTCTCCCCCTCCCCCCCACCCTCCCCTGCCTTCCCTCTGAGGTTTGACGGGTCGAAGGAAAAACATCCTGTGAGTAAATTACATCTAGAAAATTTGTACTTTAGAAGATAAACTTTCATTTGCAATGCTAATAGCAAGACACCCATGAAAAATATACATGGTGCCAAAACAAGCCAGAGGAAAATCGTTTGGGGAAAAACAGAAAAAAAGGAAGAAAAATGAAAAGAGATCCCAAGTCAACTTTAAGTCAACTTTATAGAGAATATCCCTTTATTAACTTTTGGTCCAGTGCGCCTTCTAATAGGCGGTTGCCTCAGGACCCCCCTGTGCCAGGCGGGGGAAGGGTGGGGGGGGGGCTGCTCCTCCCGGTGCGGTCAGAGCTGGCTGTGCTGTCACTTCTCTGAAAGCGACCAGCCACCCCTGACGCCCAGCAGACCCAGCCTCCTTCCTCTTTCACAGGCAAATGAGTTGAACCCACAGATGATGTTTTCTTTTTACCAAGACCGGACACCATGTTCTTCGCACCCAGCTGCTGAGACTCCCAGGCAAGGTCCGGGCTGCTTTGCATTGAGCTGGCTGATGGCTTTGGGCACGAGAAGCCCAGAGAGCTGTTCTCAGCGTCTTTATTTGTTCCCAGCGTGGTGGGATCTGGCAGAAATGCCGCTGTTCCCCAGGCACCTTCCACTTCTGCCCCATCACCTCTGCCAGAGCCTATGGGTGGCTGCGGCCAGTGCTGCGCACGAGCCCTCAGCACCTGTCTGCCCGCCCAGGAGACACTCACGGCAGGAAGTGGCAGGGGCTGTGCCCTGCGACTCGGTGCCAGGGCTCGGTGCCACGGCTCGGTGGGTCTCCAGAAGAGCAGAGGCCTTGGACCTGAGGCCTGGCCTCTGAGAACCAGGCCAGAGCGGCAGCCTCCTGCTCCAGGCCGTGTGTAAAAGCCCTGACGTGAGCAGGTTTAGGGAACAGAGTGCTGCCTGTAAAACACTGACCCCAGGACAAATGTCGTCCTTGCAGACGTGGTGGGGCCTGCTTTGCAGGCGGGAGAGCAGACAGTTTCCAGTTGACCCGCATTGTCTGTGAAAACCGTATCCACATTCACCTTCTCCCTGGGGTGTCTGTGAACCCTGTGACTAGCGGTGTGCCCTGTGTGCTCTGTGGGCCAGAGAGAGAACCTGGTCCCCACACGCCCCTCCCCAGCTGAGGCTGAGGATGGACACTCTCGGCTCCCACCGCACAGGATGTCCCACGTGCTCCGTCCCTCTGGATCTTCGGCCGGCGTTGGCTGTGTGCCTGGGGCTGTGCTGTGGGAAGGGCGCACACAGCCCAGGGCAGCCTGGCTCCGCGGGGCAGGAGGCAGCGCCGTGGCCTGAGCTCTGTGACAGCGTCAGCCACACACACACAATCCGTGTATTCAGACAGCAGCACAGAACACCAGGCCCCTGTGGACCGCTGCCTCAATGCCTGACCGCGGCTCCAGGGAGAGGGCGCCGCCTTCCGCAGGAGCAGGAGCGGCTCAGAGCCCACGGTGACGCACGCCTGCTGCCCGCTTAGCGAGAACCCACGGAAGACGCCGAGGGCGAGGAGCGGGACGGATAGGACGGGGACGGGGACGGGGAGGGGAAGCAGCCACGCGGGGGAGCGTGAGGGTCTCACTGCGTGGGAAGGCAGCTCTCCGTCCGCAGGGCCAGGCCCCGGATGCATTTGTGCCCAGGAGGGTGGACGCAGGAGGGTGGTGCCTGTGTGTGTCCAGGTCTCGGTGGCTTTCAGAATGGTCTTGGGTAAAATGGGTGTGAGCGAGAGGAGAGGAGCCACGGAGGGAGGGGCGGCGAGGTGGGCACTGCCAGGAGGCTGGCCTGTGGAGGTGTGCCATCAGGAGAGCAGAGGGCAGGGAGGGGGCCATGGGAGGAGGCTGGGGGGCGGAGGGGAGGGCCCAGTGGAGAGGTCAGCACTGGACTGGCCAAGCTCTCGCCTCTCTCCCTCGTGTGTGTACGATCACGTGTGTGCACATAGAGCCTTTGAAAACAAAATGGACTCTGTTCCCCTTATTTTGAAACTGGCTTTCAGGTGGCTTTAAGTCTGTCCACCTGCCGGGCGCAGGAATGTTCCAGGGGCTGACAGCGCGGTGAGCAAGGCTTCCCTCCTGCCCGCTGTCCCTGGGGGAGCCGGCCGAGGGGTCAGGCATCACGGGCCTGCCCCGTGGGAGACCCGCGGGGAAGAGGGAGCAGGGCATCCTGGGCGGCCGGGCACCGCAGGCGTTACTCACGTCCCACAACATGTTCCTGTCACGAAGCGCACTGTGCCCGGGCCCTGGGCGGCTGCAGAGCCCGAGCTCACCCCACAGCCGAGGCCTCGCCCCTGGCAGCTGCCTGTCTTCTCTCGCTGAGCCTTTGGACGGGGCTCCCGCCGGGAGGGCGCCCCGAGGTGCAGGCGC